>LTDI01000948.1:0-16196 GCA_001654545.1 Fusarium agapanthi
ATATAAACTTAAAAATAAATAAATAGTAGGTAAGTACTTTTAGAATAGTATAGCTATTTAGGGAGGTTTATAGGTTAAAAGATAAGTTAATAAGGAAAGAGGCTATAAGTAGCTTTTTAGTAATAATAGCTCTTTCTTTAGTATAGCTTTTAAAAAGCTAATTTTTACTTATATTAAGGGATTTTAAAAAGGCTACTTTAATAACTTTAAGTAGTGTCTATAAAAGGCTATAAAAATAGCTATATATAATAATATTAAAAGAAATAGCTATAATAATAAACTAGTTAAAAAGGCTATTATAAAAGCTCTTAACTAAAAAGATAACTATAGGTATAAAGAAGGTATTTTAAAAGGCCTATACAATAAATAGTTATAATAAAGGCTATAGTATTAGTAATATTAGCCCTTTAAAACTAGCTATAGCTTTAAGGATCCTATAGACTAGTTTTAAGTACTTGTTATAAGATAAAAAAGCCTATAAGAAGTTATATAATCTATCTATAAAGTTACCCTTAATATTATATATCTTATAGAGCTAAAAGACTATATTAATATAATAGTAGTAATAGAAGGTAGTTAATATAAGGGTAAAACTATAATTAAGGACCTAGCTATAGTAAGGTATAACCTTATATACCTATTTTTTAGTATAAAGAGATACTAATTATAGCAAAGTACTAGAAGGTTTAATAGCTAAAGGTAGTGCCTTTTCTGATAGTTATTTTTCTTAACTTATAAGCTAGGGGGTTAGACTTGAATTGAGTTAAACGACTTGAATTGTTGCGAGCGTTGCGTCAATCTATCTTAGGACGACTTAGCTATCCTTGTGCGACCAACAACAGGAACACACAAGCGCCCCCCTGTCAGATGTCAAGTCCCTATTGGGCGAACAAGTCTCATTCCAAAGAAGAAGCAAGCTCTGGGGGGCGCCAAAAGGATGCACTAGAGCGGCGCTGGGGAGGGGAGGGCCCGAGGTTCATGATGGGACGGGTCCGGGCCTGTCCCCGGTTGTCCCAAAGTCCAAGTCTAATCAGCCATCCATTGCTCAAAGGAGACAGGCACAGGCACAAACTACTAACAGGACTCTACTCACGCTCACTCAATGTCGCACTCATCTCGGGGAGTATGTCGATGTACCACCACCACAAGGCCCGTCCATGGATCTTCACCACCCAATCCACTCACTATCACGGATTCTCAACTGGAAATGGTCAAAACTCCCATAAGCACCACTTATGTGCACGTCGGTACCTCTCCAACACCCTGGCGCCTGTGGCAATGCCTTGGAAAACAATACCCGCACCTCTACATACTCAAGTAGTCTAGTCACTGACAGTGGTATCTCCATGTCCTCGAGAGTCGAGCGATGCGTTTTGCAGCGGCTGTCTCGCCTGTCCTGCAACGGCTTGATCTTAGCGATGGTTACACAGAGCGTGCTACTCCTAGTTTCGCAGAGCCCGCCGTACCAGAGCAGATGATATGGGTAATGTCTAGAAGAAACCCACCGGCGATCCGTAGTCCGTCTCTGTTTCGACTCGTGCAGTCAGTCAGTGTCTCTTGTTGTTTGTCTCACGAGGGAACCCTGGACTTCTTGTCCCATCCCAATGCTCCGCCAAGCTTCCATGGATCTGCTCTCGAGCACATTGCCCCAGGCCCTTTGTCTCTATCCCCGGCAGTGAAACCGATGGCCTCAGCCTCTTTTCTTTTTCCCTTCTCCTGGCTAGGAGTGGCGGTGATATCGGTGTGAACCCCATCTATGCCTGTTAATGTATTCTTTCTATGGCTGCTTGATCTGCCCCTGGGATCACAATAGCATTTATGGAAAAGTGATGAGCTATAGAAAGACCTCATTGCGCCCGAGAACCGGGGCTGACACTATCCGCCACAGTTGGGCTGCCCTCATGCGTTTCCTTGCGTATCGACTTAGCCCTGTGCTCATCTCTGTGACGACTTACCTTACTTGCCTTACTTTAGTTTCTTTTGCTTGCTTGTCCACTCTTTGCTCCAAGTCCCTCCCAAATCCTTTTATTACCCCGGCTGCTTCTAGTCTTCTGCCACCTTTTTCTCGCAGAAACTTTGATTGTTGACTACCGCTAAAATTACCCTTTCCCTCCACCCTCCTCCGTTTTCTCGGCCGAGAAACGGTTCGATAGAAAACGTGTGGTCGTAGAGCTACCGCGAGGAGCCGCGGTGATTTGACGAGGTGAAACGATACCTCAAGGTATCACTACTTACTTGCTGGGTTGCTGAGGGACCTTTACTGTCTAGGTGTACTTATGGCTCAGAGTTGGGTTAGAGAGGAATCCTCATCGTCTCATTCCGAGAGAGCGGGGGGAAGAGCACAGGCACATACACACGCACAAGGGCAAGCAAACTCGCATATATCCTTTACAAATATGAACCATGCGTCCTCTTCGTCGTCAAGGGACCAAGCAGCAGCAACGCCAACAACAGAATCACAAGTACAGGCGCAAGTACTTGCTTCAACATCGATGACTGCGATCTTCCCAATAACTGCTCTGACCACTCATCCTTTTTCTATTCCCCACCCTACCAGCGTCAACACTTCCAACACCATCGATGTTCCGTATACAGAGAGCTCTTACAGCAGCAGCAACGTCTCTCCTACTTCAACGAGTACCCCGGCTACTCCCATTACAGGTGCCGGTAATACTGAACGCATCGCTACCACCAGAAGCCCATCTGTCTCTGCTGCCAGCACTTCAACTAAAACCACTTCAGTCGCCTCGACTGCCTCAGCTTCGTCCGACCTTGTTGCACCATCAGCAGCCCCTCCAGCTAAAGCAAAGCGTGTCCGGACAAGTAAGCCAAAAGTCAAGACAGGATGTGCCAATTGCAAGTTCGTCCCCCCAATCCTTATCCCCTATTTCTTAAGCTTGGTCGTGTTCGGGTGTAATGGTAGCCAAAATCTCACCTTTGTGGCATTATAGACAAAGGCGAATCAAATGCGACGAGGCTCGTCCAGCTTGTACGCAATGCGTTCGAAGCAACAAAACCTGTACAGGCTATCCGCCCCCTAGTCGCAGTTCCCGTCCGTTCGAGGAGATCCGGATCGCTCCAAAGCCGATGCCAGCATACGATGCCCAAGCATCTTCGAGCACTTCCATTGCTCCTCTCCACGGCGACTACCATCTCCTGCCACGCCGGACCCATCAAAGATCAATTTTGAGGACTACATCCCCAGGGACTACTTCACCGTCACCCACTACTTACCATCCATCCTCCGTTATGCAGATTCAACCAAATGAATCCTTCTACTTTGAAATAGTCCGCTCACACACCGCTAACGAGCTTTCTGGCTTCTTCAACAATCTCTTCTGGACGCACTATGTATTGCAGGCGTGCCACTCTGAAGATGCTATCAAATGCGCTGTTATTGCACTGGGTGCTCTGTATCAGACTCTCGAGCAGACGGCTGCCCTGAATATGCACAGTGGATCGGAGATGGGTGGTGATGCGCGTGTCAAGCTTGTCAGGGGTCATTGGCAAGTTGCCATTAGGAGATATGGCGATGCATGCAATGCGTTGGTGAAACTAAACACCCAAGACCAGAGATCGCACAGGACCTCGATCATGGCGAATGTGCTTCTGGCCTGCTTTGATTCCTTTATTGGTGATCACAGGCAGGCCATTCACCAGATCCAGACGGGACTGGGCCTGCTCGACATCTTCCGCACTCAACAAAGACAAAGACTCCTTCCAGTTTCCGAAAATTCGCTGGAGGAGGAATTGGTCATCATTTTTACTCGCCTGGCAATTCAAGCCAAGTCCTACGATATGGCATTCCACTTCCCCCAGCCGTTCAGTATAAGGCTCAGCTCACAATCGCAAACACAATCTCCTGGTCCGAGTGATACAACAACCCCTTCGCAAGAGGAGCCCTTCTCGATCCCTGAAACTTTTACATCTGTTGTCGAAGCTCGGGTGGCCTGTGATGCGTTGAATGCTAGAATCATGAGATACACCGAGGAGCTTTTCGCCATGAAGACCGACCTCAAGAGTACCTTACCCCAATCGTGGCTTGACTATGGTCTTCATTTCAAGGATTACCTGGACGCTTGGGGCAAAGCATTCGACAACCTATTTTTCACACGGCACAATCCTTCTGTCAGCCTTCAAGAGAAAGCAGGCATTGCTGCGCTGAAAATGCTGTCCACGAATTCAAGAATCCTGTACCTCATGATGTTCAGCGATAAAGAGTCTGACTTCGACAACTTCCTTCCTCAGTTTCAGACAATTGTTGACCTTGGTACCGAAATAGTCGGCGACGAAGAGAGGCGAGCCGCATCCCGCGATTGCCCTGATCCTGAGCACTGCCAACATCGCCAACGCGAAAATTGGCAAAGCCAGGACTTGTTCCCGCCCATGGGATTCTCAGCTCCGCATCTCAAGCCCAGGTTCGCAGCTGACATAGGGATTGTTGCTCCTCTGTTTGTCGTAGCAACCAAATGTCGCGATCCAGGAACAAGGCGCCGAGCTATTCAGCTTCTACGCAGCAGTGCCCGTCGTGAGGGCATGTGGGATAGTGAGATGGTTGCAAATATTAGTGCATGGGTCATGAATCTTGAGGAGTCAGAGGCGCTGTCCATGGGGGTCGAGTCGTATCATGTTGACGGCATCACCAGGCCCATACCACGAATAGTTCCCGAAGAAAAGCGCTTCACAATTCGCTCGGTTGACTTCGACCTTCGAACTCGAGTTGCGGACCTTCAAGTTGGCACTCGCGGTCTGCCACCTGGTATTCCTGATTCTAAATTTCGTCAAACCCGGCTGAACTGGTAGCGAGGTCAGAAGAGTACTGGCGCTCATATTCGTGTTGCATAAAATGGGTTACCAACCGGGTATATAGACAACATCTTTCGTGGAGGTGGTGTTTCGGACTCGGAGTTCAAGGAAGATGGGAAATGAACTACCATATCAATGTTGCGTTATCAGTGCAACAAAAACTCTCTTTTAGGAGACAGACTCTAATAGTACATCCAGCGCCTATCATGCATGTCATTCTGGGATCTAAACATCTCAAATTTGTAAGGGTGTTACAGGGGTGGCAACTCCTCTCGACATATGGGACACTGAAGTCGAAATCTCATCCAACCTTCCAAGCAAGCACTATGAAATATATGTCTGCAAGGTGTGACCATATATAAACGACGAGCGAAGACGCCAGCAACACCAGTATCTTCGTCTTCGGCAGTGAGCACTGGCACCTCCAAGACTTCACGACAGATTGCGCAGTCGATACTCCTCGTCGTGCTTTGCTTCTTACTGCCATCATCACCTGATGATCGGGCACGCTCGATTCCAGGTGTGTCATCAGCAACCAGGCCAATTGGCAAACCACCAGCTTCGAGGCTATCCTCGCGAAGAACAGGATGGTAGTCCCAAGCATCAGGGGCCCAGCCAGCAGGAATGCCAAAGCGGGGACCGATAATGTCTTGTGCGGCAAGAATAATAAGCTGTATCCAAAGCCAGGCGCAAAAGGCAAGGAACGCATGCCGATCCGAGCGGGCATAAAGAAAATTGTCCTCTTTGATCCAGAAATAGGCTACGGGGAGAAGTCGTAAGATGGACTGGCCAACGACGAATGGCAAGCCAAGAGCTCGGCGGCAGTTTCGACGAGTATTACGGAGAATTTGAGGGATCCAAAGGGATAGATAGATGAGGACACACAGATTCAGGAACAATGACCTCAGATTGGGATACCATGTTGTAGAAGAAATGGCCAGGAATATAATACACAGGGAGGAGAGAATCATGCGGCCGATGATGCTCTGGAAGGATTGGGGGGCCTCCTCAGCACGTTGCGCAGTTGTGGCGCCAGGGACTGCAGCAGCAGCAGCAATCTCGGCATCGATATCTTGATCGGACGGAACAATTACAGGCTGTTGCTGAGATCGAGGAGGGGGAGGCATGGCCGGTTGGTGTGCTGTCACAGGCCTCGGCAAGAGTGATCTGTCTGAAGTCGTCGCTGCGGGTAGCTCCGTGCCGTTGGTGTTATCGCCCATGGTGTTCGCTTCCCGCTCACGTCGAGGCCGGGCTTCAGGGAGCTGAACTTCATGGACTTTGGCGAGAAAGCTTCCACCGATGGTCATGGATAGAAATGCGGCAAACAAGAGGGCCAATGTTGGCAGAAAGGTGGCGCCAGCAGATGATACCCAAGTTGCAGCAGCAGTGAAGGTCATGCCGTCAACCATGAGCATCATGGCGATAGTCCAAAAGCTCACTCGACCCATGGTCGACGGGGTGCAGGACTCGCGCATCTGGTTCTTGAGGAGATTGACCTGACCAAATACAACGATTGCGTAGACAAGAATCCATGTTTTGACCTGGTATAATTGAACCTCTATCTTCATGCCTGTTAAGTGCTGGGCCTCACTTGGACCAAAATCTGGCGGTCCTTTAGTCTCTAGAAAGAAGCCGCAGTCTGGAGAGTATATGATAGCCGACATTTGGAGTTTGGGTATCTTTGGGATGGGCGCGCCAACAGGTGATTGCAACTCTGACTCGATAGCGTCGATAACAGACTTTAAAGCGCCCCGCGATGATTCCTGGGAATCTATGTTGAAATGGGTTCGACTTGGTGGAAAGGCTTGCGCATACATAACATATTCGCAATGTGGCGACGGATTAGTAGTGTATAGAGGGTTTTCCAGATCTGAAGTCCATGGTACAGTCTGGTCTGCATATATGCTCTCCCTCTTCGTCGCAATGGTGTGGGCGATCGACTCGTTAAGTAGCCTCTGACTAGACTGAAAGAAATCCTCACTTGGTGCAAGGTGCGGCAAGCCGAATATGCCCTCGAACTTCTCGCTGGTGGTGGTCATCAAAACCACACCCTGACGTGGCCAATGTACACCCCATAGCCTCATTTCCCAGTCATGGCCAGAGCCATGGGTATCCTCAATAGTCGTCGTGCCCTTGACACTCCGTATGAGACCTCCAGCGACGGGGACGCTGCTTTCAGTTGGCAATTGCTCATACTCGTTGATGGTTTGATTCCCTTCTAGGCGCAGCATCATGCGACCAGTGCGACCAGTGATGTTACGCGCCCAAGGCACATTATCACCAACCCAGTCCATATCAGGAGCAATTTTGCTCAGATTGTAGCTGTTATATCCTCTAGAGATAGAGCCTTTCGGCTTGACCCATTCTCCATGAACAGTCCCTGATGCATTCAACCAAATAGGCTCACCATGTCCAGCGTCCCACAGACTATGTTGTCCAACAGGTGGTATGGCATGTCGGCTGAAGGCCAAACTCCGCTCGCGGAACCTTTTCAAACCGCCCCAGGAGAGGTTATCATCCGCACGAAAACCTGTAAGATTTAAAAAGGATGGCTTCGCCTTGGAGTCTTTCCCCGGCACTGGTGCGAAATCGCCCCATCGGGAAGTATTCAGCACGTTCAGAGCATCCTGAAAATGATCAAGTCTCTCGCCAGCGAGATCGGAAAGAGTAAGAGATTGACTTGAGTAGTCGCTATCGGGAAAGACGAGCCAAACAATGAAAACAATGAATATAAGTGTAGCGATTGGATGTTGGGCTTGAGGCATGATGGATGGATGGCCCACGATAGCGAGCGACTATCACTGTATCATGCTAAAATTGGTTTAGTCGTCGGTCCAAGACGACGTGGTGAAGATAGTAATGACTGAGAGATTGAGCGTGATGAGGGAATGGAGTTCGTAGATAGGTGTATGCGGTGGCTGATACTTGGTGGCTGGTTTAGTAGCTTCTCCTCCTGAGATATTGTTTGAGTTATGAGACCTGACGTTCATGGAAGTGGTACGTATCGCAACTCGGTGGTTGTTGGCTGCTGATGGTGCTAAAAAGAAATGCCGTATCCGTCTATTTTCCGGCACAGTATGAATAATAAGGGGCAGTTCAGCAACATCAAACAAACCAGGTACCGCCAGTCACAACCACTAACGCACATATACACGCTCACGAGACAAACATTGCACTCAAGTAACTACTCCGAGTATCTCGGTGTCTCTCTATATACTCTTCCTGCTTCAATTTAGTTCATTTAACACGCCATCCTTTCGTCCTCATATCCCAATATCATGATGGCTAGCAACGAGCCGCAACCAGATTCCATAGCTAACAGCAAGCCTGAAATTGTATGTTTTGTTCTTCCGCGGTTCAGGCAACCGTATCTGGATCGTTTTACCTAGTGCCGCACCGAAAACGCTTAAGTTGGGCTGCAAGGCCTTCATGGATGGTTTCAAAAGCACCGCTAACTCGTTCTTTGTCACAGCCTTCAGATGATGCTCGCGCCGATGTCACAGCCGCTGTTGAGGAGCTCCTGAACTCTCTGTCTAACAAATTTGCTGGTGTCTCGTCAGAAATCTTTGCGAAAAGTGAGTATCTAAGGGCTCGTATTCCGCACCATCCCGCTAACATAGTGTGAAGTGGATGAAATGTCTCGGAGGCTGGATAATCTCGAAGCAGCTCTTCAAGAGAGCAAGACCAAAGATGGAGGATCGACCAAGTCTTCATAAAAGTTGAGTTCAAATAAGGGATACATGGTGTTTAGGCTTTTTCTCAGTTGTTTCGATTCATCACATGCACATGGAAGTGCTAATGTCTCGTTACGATTTTATCATGTCGAGGTCTAGGCGACTTAGATCCAAATACATAAAACCCTTTGATTCGTGACTTTCTTTCCGATCTCAATCATCATGTATATGATTCTTTAAAGTTCATCCTTGATCTCTTCGACCTTCTCCTCGACCTTCTGCGTGAACTTGCGAAGAACGTTTGTCTTCTGCTGAATCTGGTCACGCTTGGCGGGGGCGAGTCCACCCTTAGTGAGAATGCCGTCCAAACGAGCGAGCTCCTTCGACACCCAGTCATTGTTCGAGCTCAGCTTGTCAAAGACGCGCACGTAGTACTCGGCATATGTTTTCTGAGCAGAATCGGTGAGGTTCTCGACCTCCTTCTTGACCTCCTCGGCGACGTCAGCGATGGCAGCACCACCTGTGATCTTGGCCACGAGCGTGTTAAGAGACTCAACGGTACCAGCAACGGTATCAAGACCACCGCCGGTAACTCGGTGGGTTCCGGCATGCTCATTGATCCAGTCAACAAAGGCCTGCTCACTGCGTCCACTTTCGTAGGCTACAGCCTTCTTGCTGCCAGCAGGGAACCACTTAATGGTTGGGTAGGACTTGACACCTTGCTCCTCAGCCACTGCCTTGCTGTTGGGAGCTTCGGCATCAACCTTAGCGATCAGGACATTCTTCTCGTTTACGAATGTGTTGGCGAGGTCTTCCCAGGTAGGGGCAAGGCTCTTGCAGTCTAGAATATGTCAAGATTAGTGACATTTAACGAAAGAATGGCGCAGGGAACACTCACGTCCGCACCACGGAGCGGTAAAAGCGACAAGAACATGCTTGTCGCCACCAATGGCCTTGGGGAATGTCGCATCGTTAAGGTAGGTAACCTCGCTGGGCAGCTCAAGCTTCTTCTTGGGTTTTACACCAGTTTTTTCAACGATGAAATTGGTCAGGCTCTCAAGGTCGCGGCCAGACTTGTAATCCTGAGGCTTGCTGCTCTTGCCATCGAAGAACTTAAGGGTAGGGAAACCCTGGATACCAAATCGCTTACCAAGCTCACGCTGAGCGTCAGCGTCGACTTTGGCGATTTGGACCTTGTCCTTTGCGTACTCGTAGGTATTGGCTAGGTCCTCCCATACAGGAGCAAGCGTCTTGCAGTGCCCACACCACGGAGCGAAGAACTCGACGAGGGTAGGTTTGCCGGACTTGAGAACGATATCGTCAAAGTTGGAGGGAAGTAATTCGATGACGGCGGATTTGGCTGCGACGGTGGCGGCAAGGGCGCTCAGCACGAAGCTCTTGATAAGAACCATTTCTTAATATGAGCTTGATTCGATTGTTTCTGGATGAAAGAGAAGTAAAATATATATAAAGCAAAAGGAAGCAAAGCACTGTCTGCAATCAGAGAGGTGCTTGTTTCTGGAGGGTTGCTTGTGAATCCACCAGAGATGCCAGGTTGCATAGGAATGTCCGGTGTAGGTGAATATCCCGGTAGGTTTAAAGCGGGACCTACAGCTAAGGCGAGCTCGAGCTGTATTGGTCAGCCATCATCATAGGTACCGACCGGCGACAACAGCCCATAGTTTGGATTACATTATTTTCGATGAAGTATCCTTGGTTAAAGTTCTCTTTGGTTCTCACGACTTAGCATATTGGATAGTCTCCTTCAAATTAAATATCTGCATAAATTAATAGCCACCTACCTTGGGTGTGGGCTACTCAATGGCCTATACACTGTGTGTTAATGAGAACCTCAGCACAACTATAACATGAATCCAATGAGGCAGCCATGCGAACGAGACTTGACGATTCGGAACCTGCGAAACAGACAAACAAAGTCTATCTAACATCTCCATATAAACAGGACGTCGATGGGCATCTAAATTCAGAGCTTCTTGAAATACCATATTCACGACGAGAGCGCTCTGGTTCTTACAGTTGGCCCCGCCGAGGCTTTTTTTAGCTTCAACTCCAGCTTCTAAGTTATATCTTCTACAAAAATGTAATAATAGTCTTGGCTGCTGCATGAAATCTTTGCACAGGTTCAAAACAAAAACCAGCGTTGTGCATATAGGTGGTCAAATGAAGTACAATCTTGGCGGATATTTCTTGAGAGCTATCAGAAGGCAGCTCACGATCCTTGGCAATCTTGCCCCTTAAAAGGATTACCGTCCCAGCAGCAAGACGGCGCTGCTCTCACAATTTTACACAGAAAATTCGGGAATAGCATACTCAAGCTCATGCAGAAATCGAGTTTAACAAGTCAATGGTACAAACAGAGGCTCATGTGCGCTTGCTCTTCAGTGGATGTCAAGTAACCTTGTTGGACAGAGCGGGTCTCTTTGAATTATCCCGGGTCATCGATATTCCGGAACCCGATGTGCCCTGCTCCTACCCGAACTGGGGCTGCGGACCTAGTAGGTGCACACAAGTCAAGTAAAATTTCCAGCAGTAACCCAACTCGCGAAATCAAATCCTCCCGCAACCCTTCGAGCTTTCGGCCTTCAATCATCACCGCAAAGATGTCTCACGAAAGCGTCTGGAACTCCCGCCCCCGAAACTACGGCAAGGGCTCTCGCAGCTGGTACGATTATATATCTCCTTTGCCCGAAATCCCATGCGCCCGACGGCGTCGAAATCATCGACCGAAAATAATTGATGCTAACATCTCGTAGCCGAGTCTGCAAGCACAAGGCTGGTCTCATCCGAAAGTACGACCTCAACCTGTGCCGTCAGTGCTTCCGTGAGAAGGCCAAGGATATCGGCTTCAACAAGGTGAGTTTTAATTGAGCGGAAGCAATATGGGCCTCAACACCCAGGACGACATTCGGTCAAGTAGTGGGATCAACGAAACTGACCCGGGATTGCCTGCAGTACCGATAAACGATCATGACACCCGGTTTTCTCGGTTAAGGGATGGGGGGACTGCTGGAGAGCATAGTATTGTGTGGATGGGGGGAACTCTCGGCAGAACGTCAAAGGCCTCGCGGTAACAAAAAATGAGCACTCGGAGGGCGGCCGCTTGGAACAGGAGTTTTATGGCTTGCTTGGGTCCCTCAGGAAGATCGTGCGTTTGACGAAAATCCTCCGAGGATAGACGAATACCATTGCATCGGACCTCGATCATGCCTCTGTGACCTGTCTTATCCTCCCACTTTTCCGCATGACCAGCCTGTGGCTATGGAGTGTATCGAGTCAATGTGATTAATGACAATCCAAAAGAAAAACTCCAAGTGCTGGCCCTCGCGCATCCTTGACGACCCTTGTGCTCATCAAATGTTGATCCAGTCATCATTACCTATCACGGCCACAATGACCATACTGCCGCAATGGATAAACGATTTAAGGCGAAATAGATCTTTTTAGTTTATAAGTCTTATTACTGCCTCCCCTAGATTTGTCTAATTCAAGTCACCAAGTAGGTGGGAGGAAGCAGAGCGGAGATCTTTGAGCCCCAAGGCCAGCTAAATAAATATACAGGAGCCAAAATGGACTCAAAGAAAGACATTGCATGATTGTACATAAGCGTAATAATTCGTACACCGTCCCCGTTAACCTTTTCATTTATTGTCTAAAGCGCCGCTTATTTGAGGATGCGAGTGCAAAGACCAGTAGCGACAGTTCGGCCACCCTCGCGGATGTTGAATCGCTGACCAACCTCGATGGCATTGGGGTGACCCATGGTGACAACCATCTCGGTGTTGTCACCAGGCATGACCATCTTACTGGAGGCATCCTCAGTACCCTCAGGGAAAGTCAGGTCAATGGACTCATCTGCTGTTCGGAGGTAGAGCTGGGGTCGATAGTGCTCCTGGAAACCGGTGTGTCGGCCACCCTCCTCCTTGGAGAGGACATAGAGGGAAGCGAGAAACTGGGTGTGAGACTTCACGGTGCCAGGAGCGCAGACGACCATACCACGGCGGACATCCTCACGACGAACACCTCGGATGAGGAGACCAGAGTTGTCACCAGCCTGGGACTGCTCACAAGACTTCTTGAAGGTCTCGATATCGGTAACCTTGGTCTTGATGACCTCCTGGCCCTTGCCGACAAGCTCGATCTCCTGATCACGCTTCAGAACACCACGCTCCACACGGCCAGACACGACGGTACCACGGCCAGCAATGGAGAAGACATCCTCGACGGACATAAGGAAGGGCTTGTCAAGGTCACGCTCGGGGGTTGGGATCCACTCGTCGACGGCAGCAAGGAGCTCATCGATCTTCTCGGTGCCAATCTCGGGGCGCTGGTTCTGGAGAGACATGAGAGCAGAGCCCATGATGACGGGAGTGTCGTCGCCTTCGAAGCCGTAGGTGTTGAGAAGCTCGCGCATCTCCATCTCGACAAGCTCAAGCATCTCGGGGTCATCAATGGCATCGACCTTGTTGACAAAGACGACAATTCGCTGGACACCAACCTGACGAGCGAGGAGCAAGTGTTCACGGGTCTGGGGCATCTGTCCATCGGAGGCAGCAACTACGATGATAGCACCGTCCATGTTGGCTGCACCAGTAATCATGTTCTTGATGTAATCGGCGTGACCAGGGCAATCGACGTGGGAGTAGTGGCGGTTGTCGGTGGCGTACTCGATGTGTGCGGTCGAGATGGTAATACCACGCTTTCGCTCCTCCGGAGCCTTGTCAATCGCACCATAATCGAGGAAGTTGGCGAGGCCCTTGTCGGCCTGTCGCTTTGTGATGGCAGCAGAAAGAGTGGTCTATGATATAGAGTCAGTTAGGTTTTGACAGAGAAAGAGAGGGGAGGGGTTATAGGATATAGAGGACGCAGTCGTACCTTGCCGTGATCGACGTGACCAATTGTACCGATGTTCACATGAGGCTTTGATCGCTCAAAAACAGCATATGTGCGGTAAAGGTTGAGGACACCGGAGGTGTTCTGCTTGCTAAAGGCGGACTGAAGAGGGTTGATGGGGTTAGCCCGTAGACCTTGTCGGGCGGTGCGCAAGAAAGGCGCAAGGGATCGGAAGGCGGTCGACATTGTAACGGCTCCCTCTGGATAGTATAAATGACAATGGCAAACGAGATGGAGCAGAGAGAAAGGGGAACAGAAGCAAGAAACACACGATGGTGCTGTCGGGGGTGCACGATGGAGACAGGGATGGAAATGGGAAACGGCTATAATGAGGCCTCGAAATTTTCTCGAGCTATCAAGCCCAGGCCTCTTGTCTCGCTCTAAAGGTTGTCTGTTCGGGAATGGATATCTGGTGGAGCCAACCCGCCAATTTTACGCCCACTCAGACCACAAGGAAATAAAACAGGTAGATCACGTGGAACTGATGAAGCTGGTGTTCCATCAAGTTCCTGTACTTATGACCAACTTACTACTTTATACAGGTATGGATGGTGTCTTATACGGAGCAGCTAAAGAGCTTTATGGTTATAAACGCGTATGAGTTGCACTTCTTTGTATTGGTGTAAATTGACTTAGTACCTTAACTTCGGACGGGCAATGGTACTTTTCTGGCTTCCAGATTTATACAATGTATCAACGATTCTGGACCAAGGTATATGGTGTACTTAGCCAACTATCCTTCCATGCCCTCAGGGAATTTCTAAATAAGTCTCGATATCCGTAGGCTCTGAAGTACTGTAGCATATCTGAAGTAATTAGGAATTTTTCTTCATCAAAGTATTTCGCAAAGCACTGCCAATCATATGCCTTCAACAATAAGGTAGCATAATACCATGGAAGTATCATGTACCCTCATCTTATTTGCGGGTTCCAGAATTTGACCAGTGAGACGGGTCCATCGGAGAAGGCCAACTAAAAAGAACCTCCCAAGTCGCGCGCCATATAAAAATCTCAACCGCAGCACCTCAACTCACAAGCTTTGACATCTTTCCCTCTCCTCACAGAATCAATCATTACTCCTTATCACATCCTGGAACCATTCTTCCCGTCGCTTTAACCTACAACACCTGGACGTCGTCACGAATACGATTATTAAACTCACCTGGTCTAAACGCGACCGTCTCTTCAGACCTCCAACAGCGATAACAGCAACCTCCTATTAGAGCAGGTTCATTCACAAACCCGTAGCCCATTTCTAAAGTAACTGGAAACGCTTAAAATGGATCCTGTTGGTCAACAACAGCAACACCAGGGCGAGCAACCTGAACTCAATGCCTTTGGAAAACTCACTGCTCAGTTCCTGCAGTACGGAGCCAATGCATCCAACAACATTTCAAACGCCTTCGACAGCATGGACACAAAAGCATGGCTCCGTCTGACCGTCGTTGTCGGTGGCTACATGTTGCTGCGCCCCTTGTTCCTCAAGTTCATTACTAAGGGAGCTGTCCAAAAGATGGAGGATGACGATGCCCGCGAAAAGCGCAAGGCACAGATTTCTCCCAATGAGCTACGTGGGCTAGTTGGGGATGAGTCTGAGATTGAAGAGGAGGGCGATGGCACTGGGGCCGATTGGGGCCAGAAGGCTAGAGTGAGGCAGAGGACTATGCTGAAAGATCTTCTCGAAGCTGAGGAACGAAGGAGGGAAGAGGAGGAGGAGGATAAGGATATTGCTGATCTTCTAGAGGATTAGACTCTTATCATCTAGGCTTCGTTGGGCGCATTGGTGTGGAGTTTCTGATTTGGCTGATTGAAAGTGACAAGACTGTCGCATCACGGGCTGCAAGCACGTCTCCTAGACTGGTCACTGACTTGATTGAAAACTTGAACACGTCCACTTCGGTTTCTTGTAAAACGCAGGATTAAGCTGGGTTTCCCAGTGAGGCTGATTTTTCTGATCAGAATGAATCCCACCAGACCATACTGATAATCCAAGAAAGCGGAAGAAAGAAGTAGTCTGAAGCATAATATTATTACATATGTATAGTCTCGCCGGTGTTTGGGACGATAAAGATTATTGGGTTGACCTAGGATGCCCATGCTTATTTGATAAACGATAGAATACAACCAAAGCTTCCAACCGAATGTGGTTCACGTTGACCGGGGAACAGGTTTACCCACGGCTGACGGGCCAGTTCGTATTATAGCGCTGAAATTACACATTTGAGAAAGGATTAAGATAAACTTGATAATCTAAGACGGGGAATACAATGATAAATTGTTTTTACGTGTGGATTTACAAGTATTTCTGGCACCTACCACCAGCGACAGCATTATGTATTAACGTCCGTGACTATCAGGCATTCAGAGCAGGCCACCGTTTACCCAGATTTTGATAGCCCTGTAAGGCATGAGAATAGGTGCTGGGCATGGGCGTTAGCTCTGAGCATAGCCGCGATTATCCCACACGAATGTATGAGAGGCATTATTATCCATTGATATTACTGGCAATCCCTCCAGTGTCAGGGAGCTTGGGCAGAAGTGAATGTCTTGGGATTACTACCAGAGGTTATTTGAAGTGCCTAATCTGGTGGCATGTGAAAATCCGCCTGCTGTATTACTATGTACAACCGTTCGATGCTGCATAAAGTTCTCTGTCCGGTTACCGAGACATGATATCCATGATCCATCTTGTAGTGATACGTTACCCTTGAGCAAATCGGTGATTTTTAAGGTGGCTTTAATGGCGTGCAAATCGAAACGTAGGAGGGGCAACCTGGCGGGGGGGGTACTGGAGAGGGGTGGCAG
>LTDI01000951.1:0-13375 GCA_001654545.1 Fusarium agapanthi
TACAGTAGAAGAACCGGTAATTAATGAGACACCAGGGTTCTTTTCAAAGCACGGGCTCTGAAATCAAGCCGCTGGCGTCAACTTGAGATCTGTGAGTGCGAGTGACAGCTTGGAACATGACATGCCATGACACGCCATGCAAAACTAGGTAGCTTGGCTCTTTGATATTGACTGCCAGGGATATCGTGGACTTTAATAACTTCATCTACGCTCTACACCGTAGAACTGCCGTGCTTCTGGCTTCTTCTAGTGACACCGTGTAAGATCTATCCCGTAAATACAGATTCAAGGCTGCCTTCTCATAAAGGTCGATCAAGACAATTACCGTCCATCATCATCAGCTTCGCCTAATTCTGACCACAACCGCAACACTAATGTCTTGCTTGCATAAATCAGCCCTCATCATCTTGCACCCGGATGCAAGCATCCTTTTCCTATGTAGTATGCCGATGTTGCTAGCTTTATGCTTGTTAGTTTTGCCCATCATTCATTCCTAGTGCCCGCTCAACTACTTATTGTACTATATCCACCAATCCTTCGCCACGCGCCTCATTATTCAGTATTCCCTAACGTTTCGACCCCAAACGGACCCTTTCTCCACCGACGATCACTATGTCTCGTGATGGTGATATCGTGCGGCACCTAAGGCACTCATGGTCAAAAGATTGAGTTATTTTTCTATGTGCCGGGATTACTTATTTCTTTTGTTAGAGCCTCCTTTTCATACTAAATTCGTAGCTCGACAGATCCTCACCATATTTCGCCTCCCCATTATCGCATTCTAAGATCCAATCGCCCTCTTTTTTTTTTCATTATAACCCAAGTCCTTGAACAAACCTAGCATCATCGGCCTGCTTCTCAAGTGCTTCCCGCATCCTTTGAGAGTACTGCTGGCGCTGACGCTCATCTGCCGCGACCTCCTTGTTCTTTTCCTGGAAATCGTCGGGCGTGAACAAGGCATCTCCTGTGAAACTGACCATACCGAGCTTATCTCCCGTCCAGAAGATGACATTGTCTTCGTTTGGTCGGTCACGATCTTGCCTTGTCTTGGTGGATAAAATCTTCCTTGCGAGATCGTCGGACCCTGGCATGGAAGCGAAGAGTGAAGCTTGAGTGGGCACGTCACTGTGACCAACCTTGATTCGACGGCACTCCGTATATCCGTCCCTTTCAAACCACTTAATCTGCCCGGCCCCATCTGAGAATGCAACCTTTGTTCCGTGGTTGATCACCGACAGGATGATGGATGAAGCTGCAGTATACCGATTCTTCATGGTTGAGTTCTGCTGCATTGGCCCGTCACTTGATAGGTCGACAGCGTCCAGGCCATATACCTCGAGCGAGCCTTTGGTCTTGTACTCTCCGCCTGCGATGAGAGTTCTCCCGCTGCTGGCTGTCTTGCACTCGTGGACTCTCTCAGCTGTGAGCTCTCCACGACGTCGTACTTCATGGTCCAACGTGGAGAATGGATAAGGCAGCGCCGCTAAACTGGACAGCCTTGAGCCCGAGTAAATTGACCCCACGATCTTTGGGAAGTGGCGCCTATCGTAATGAAGAATATTGGAGAACCTCCCCGCCACGTAAATGTCGTCCGACACTGCACTGTCCTCGGCTGGCCTTGGTAGGTGTAGAATGCTCGTTGGCGTTGGCTGAGACAATGAGGCGTACGGCGGCAATGGGTTCGGGTCAAAGATTCCCTTGAAAGGATTGTCCTCCTGCCCCGGGATATCTAGCCTCTCCACAACATCTCCATGGAACTGTGATGGCGCCCTAAAGTCTTGAAGATGAATACCCAATGAGGTGCCAACAGTCATTGGGATACCATCCTGGATCTGTGATAACGTTGTGATTGACCACTCGAAAGAATGCCGGTTTACAACTTGAAGGCGGCTGAGATCGACTTCGATGAGATCTACAATTATAGTTATTAGTGAGGGGCGGTAGATTATCGTTCCGGTACTTACGACTCTGCACAGCAAAGACAGCCCTGTTATTGCTGTTATTGACACTGACGCATTCAGTGACACCTGTGTCGATCTTTTTGGACCGCCTCGTGTTTTGATCTCCACGGCCGTCGAAGAATAGGATGTCGGGTTTACTGCTCGCGATAATGCCTCCTCGCTTGCCCCTGGTGCCATTGACGTCCCAAAGACACACAGACCCGTCGTCGAGTGGTGAGACGGCCATCAAACTTCCGATGCCATCATCGCCATTGTTAGGGCTGAATAGGGCCATACCTCTGACCTCGATGAAATGCTCCATACTGCCCTGTTTCAAGCGTGGCGTCTCAAGCCAGTTGATAGCCGGCGGTCCCTGACGCTGGATGTATTCGTTGTACCACGAGACATGCTCATCAGGAAAAGCCGGATCCCAGTTTGCCATATCTTGGAGGAATTGATGATGGCGTTTGTCAAATCGACATGAATCATCTTGGTCCGGTAGAGAACCATTTT
Organism: Fusarium agapanthi; assembly: GCA_001654545.1. NCBI lineage: Eukaryota > Fungi > Ascomycota > Sordariomycetes > Hypocreales > Nectriaceae > Fusarium > Fusarium agapanthi. Next base: position 2,454 of record LTDI01000951.1, read on the forward strand.
CGTCTTCAGCTTCTGTGGCATTGCTTAAAGATGACTCGGGTAGAGATGCAAAGACCTTTCTGCGATTTCGAAGAAATGCATACCATGATGAACGCTCAAAACAGTGATGTTTCCACAATTCATCATCAAGAACAACATCTCTAAAATTTCGTGAAACGAGTTGAAGTTTGGGCAATTGATGAGGTTCAAGGTCTGATGAAGCGAAAATACACGTGGTCAGTAAGGTAATTGAGATTGATTATGGAACGGTAATGGAGGTTGGTATGATTTATGCGATAGCGGGCGGGGTACTGAGGGATAAGAATTAAGGCGTAAGGTAAGGTAAGGTAAGGCAAGGTAAGCTGGGCGCAACTCACAGCACAAGATCTGAAGGAGGATCTCATGGGGGAGCTCGTCCCAGTGACTCGAAGTTTGTGCGCACAATGTCATTGTAATTGATTGTCCTAGTATGACCCTCGAGAAACTCAATGAGCTAGACTAAACGTTAGAGTTGTTGTTGATAAAGTAGAGTTGAACCGAGAGCGAGCTAGAGGACTGCTTCGGTTGGTCCGTTGGTTGGTAAAGTCAGTCGTGGATCGATTAGACTCGATCCCCACGCTGATTTGCGATTCCTAAACCAAAGTGTGAAGTGGCCAGACGGGAAGCGAGCTTGTTGGCAAAGCTTGTAATGGACGGAGCTGTCTGTATTTCTCGAGATAGATGGCTTCAGTGGGGGGAAGTGCAGCAAGTCGTCTTGTTAGTGCTGCGATGCAAGCGTGACAGCGACATTAACAATGACAGGTACAGGTACAGGTTGGGTTGGGTCAAGATCGGGTTGAATCTGATGGGAAAGGGAGCGAGCGGGCGGGTCGAAGGGGTTGGAACCTAAGGATTGACAATGAATGGACATTGTGACATTGGCTCGACATTGATTGACTGGGATTGTCGCGATAAGCGATCGGACGAACCGGCAGTTAAGAAAAAGGCGCCTTACGCCTATTCTGACCCCCAATGTCTTAACCAACAGGCCATGAAATGTGTCAACTGCACGGAAGAGCCTCCAATTGGAGGGTTTCCAAGGAGTCAACCTCGATCAGTCCCAGCAGAAGAAGATACATAATAAAAGGTAAATAATAAAAGGAAATATCGGCCGATATCAATAACTATGCGCAAATCATTCAAGGTTAGAAATACTATGCATAGTATCATAAACTTAGGAGAGGTTTTATATAGACCAAGGTAACTTAGTCTAAACTTTGTCATATACTATAAGAAGTGATCATATTCCTCATCGGCCACCAATTCTCAAGAATGAAATGATTAATCTCTTGCTATAATTGACACCTTGTGTAGCGTCGGATTTTAAGTCAACATCAACAAGGGGAATCCTTCATCTTGGCGTCAAGTGCCGACCAGCAATCTCAAACCAGGCCTGTCATCACCCCAGCGCCATAGGGGATATCGGGGGTACCAGACTTCAAATAGCCCAGACTATATCATGTATCAATCAGAGAGATATTAGTAAACTGTAATAAAATAATCAGTTATGCTTAATATGTAGCGATATCGCTTATTAAGTTGATGTTGGATTGTTAGATTTAAGAAGGACATACTTCAACCCCTTGAGTCTTTTGACAATCCCGAGGCTACTTTATCCATCATTTTTAAACTCAAAGATCTCTTTTCATCTAAAGCAAGCCTGCAGAGTTCATAAAATACACTCGGCAAACCCTGAAATACCGTTGAGCGTACTCTGATCCCTGGCAGCTGTTGGCACTGCTCCCACCGAAATTCATAGCTGCCAAACCTCATACTCCTAACATGAACCCTCCAACCTCCCAATCCATTCACTGTAGCATGACGAGTTTGGTGCCTCAGTCAATATCTTCAACCCAGGCGGGGGAAATCCCCTCGCTAGAGTGAGCGCGGTCGTCTCACTCACCTCTCAATCCCCAAGCTCTTCGACCCGTCGTGATAAACACCGTTTCCCGCATACGCCGAAAGACAACACTGCTTGAATCAGACAGTCCGCTACAGTAAAACTGCGCGCTCTGAAGTTATCTGTTGATCAGTTTAAGAACATACCAGCTAACTTTGAAATAACATCACGCACGTTGAACATCTTTCAGACTCCTCTCTTTTCTGCGCCTCACTTCACTTCATTTTATCGCACCATCATTCATTCAAAGCTTTATTACTTTCTAGATGCTTGAAGCCACTTCAAGCTTCGACATGAAACCGCTATCCGAAAAAGTAAGTAACACACTCTTCCACTTACAAACACTCGAATGCTAATGTCAACAGTCGCTTCCATACACTGAGAGCGACAATTCGGCCCGAGATACGCGTCACGGGCGTAACACCACCTCCTCTTCCATCTCGTGTCATTCGGATCCTTTTGCGACTTCTGGAATTGAGGTTGAGGATGGTGTTCAGCTACGCGACTTCTCATCTCCCGGTCCTGTCATGTCTCGCTGCATGAGCCCAGACCCAACTAGATTCGTCGCTGAGCGTCCATCACGACTCAACAATGAGGACAATGGCCTTACCGTGCCAAAGATCAATGAGCCTTTAAGCGATGATCATGCCCCTTCCGAATGGGAGACGGTCGCTGGAGAGGACGCGTTTGAAAGTCATGCCGAATCTTCAACTCGGCCGCTGAAACGTCGAGGCAACTTCAATTTTGAGAACAAAAAGCAAAGCCAGTCTCAGCCGAACCAAAATCTATGGGTACCGCAAACGCACAACTTTGAGCTCGTCTCACCTGATGACCCGTCCGTGCGAAATGTGCCGAGATCAGCTCCCCGTTTGCACTCGTTTCACTCCGCGTCCAGCTTCTACAGCGAATCACCTCGCAACAAAGACCCAGACACTTGCGTCCCTTGCGATCCCGAAAACTACACACCCAACAGTCATGCATATAACGCACTCGGGAGGTACTCTCGTGCCTCATCCGACAGCGATGAAGACCCTTTCAAGTATGACACAGATGCATACTCGGGCTTTCTGCGTTCATCGGCCGAGCGAGAAGTCAGTAATGCGCTGCACCAAGCCGGCTTAGCCGTGTCCTCAAAGGAAACACTCCCGCGATCTGCTGATGGGAGCTTTCCCGTCGCTTCACAGAGAGTTGCTCCTGTTGCATCCTTTTACAATGCTGCGGCTATTCGTTCGGCTTAGAATGTCGATGAAGAGGTCAAAGTTCCTGTTCATCGGGAGGAAAAAGCGATCCGCCGTGTCCCAGTCCCCGATAGACGCCTACAAGGTGAAATTGCGTCTCTTGTCAAGAACCGACCTCTCACTGGTACGGAGGGTGATTGGCAGACTGTCACGACCGACCATGCCTTCGACTCGATACAGCAAGACTATCACGACAGCATTGCAAAGGGAACTGGAAGCAGTGTCGCTGATGTATCCGACGTGACGGAGCGTGAACTCCATCCTCGCTCTTACGGCTCAAGAGACAGAATCATTCGACATCCTCCTGGTAACAACAAGTACGGCTCATACCGTGTTCGCACCGACAGAGGAACGAAACTCCCCGTATCTGTCCCGCAGTATGGTGAAGGCCCTGGAACTTATGCCTCAAATACGACTCGCAACTTTTCTCAGGCCAAGTCCCGATTACCTGAATCTGCCGCTCGTTTCTCCAATCTGTTTCGCAGGGAGCCATCTGAGCAGACGCCCGGCCATGAGAACATCCTCCTCTCAGACCTGCCTCCCAAGAGAGGCAGCTATCAGAGCCTCGACTCGGATGCAGCTCTTCATGGAAACGTCCAAACCGATGAGACGATTTCGCCGGATGGCGAAAGGTACTTCGGCTTCAGTTGGAATAGAATCCGAAAGAATCTTGGTCGTGATCCTCCCAAAACCCCCCTGACTATTTTTGACAAGCCACTGTACAAAAGACGGTTCCAGGAGTCCAACTCGGACAAACCTGCCCACGTTCCTCATGATGATTTTCTGTCCAAGATTCCTCGTCTTCCGTTTCCTCTTGTCAGTCTTCCCGAGGCTGCGATGTTACAGCAGTTCAAACGACAGAGAGGTGAAGAGGATCACAGTCAGAGTGCAGGCAACTTTGGGGTCAGGGGAAGGTCGAACACGATCAGCACTGAAAACTCTCCTCCTCTCCCAAAAACTCCTTCTCCTCCAAAGAGAAGCTTCTGGCCTTCGTCCACGAGTGACAATGTCACGCGACCTGTCCGTATTCTTCACCTTCATCGACTGCCTCAGGCGCATCGTCCCCGTGATTGTAAGTTACAACGCTTTCATGTGTAGGTAGAACTGACGAGGTTATAGCAAATGACAGAGTCACTGATATGCTGGTCTCATCCTCTGCTATCCTCGATACTCCCCCTCCTACCGACCCAAAGTCAAGCACTCACCGTGTGTGGTATCGAAACTTCCAGCCAAGCATTTCCACCTCTCGTACTGGAGCCCATACTCCTGGATTCTCCACCAGCGTCAATAGTCGACGCGTCGGTCATTGCCAGTCTGAGTTTGATCCCCTCGCCGACAGCCCCTTCACTCAGAGGGAGGCTCGCCTGATTGAAGAGGCCCGCGAGGATATTCGTATCCATCGCCAGCATGCTGACATGGTCGCCCAACGCGGAAAGCGAATGTTCATGTGGGTCATGATCCTCACTCTCTTCTTCCCTTTCATCGGCCCTATCGTGCTCTACGGCAAGCTCAACTCGACTATATCGTGGTACACCCACGGAGAAATGCAGTGCCTTACCAAGGATCAGGGCGGCACTCTCAAACAGCAACTTCTCGTTGAGGCTGTTGTCTATCCCGCAATTATCATCGCCCTCTCAGTGCACTACTCGATTTGAAAGTCCGAATCGGAATCTCTCATGGCAAGGTGGGTTTTGGGATCGATTTTATATGTATTTGGGAAGGCAACGTCAGCGAATTTGGCAAGGCAACGATGTACTTAGCGTGGTGGGATGAGAGATTATTGGGACTCAGGCATGGGCCTTGATACATGACTGGTTTTGTGGTCTTTTGACTTCTATACTGGATGGTTTACACCGTTTCACATTCACCAAAAGCAACACGCGTGGGAAGACCAGTTGAATCGGAAAGGAGTGTAATTTATCTCACCAAATTTGGAATTGCTCAAAATATAGGCATGCATTAAAGTCGTCCTTGAGAATTAGTGAGTTACGTGCCGTGTTGTTGAACTCGCACACTAAAGCAGTTATGATCAGGAATCGCTGCCAATCATCCGCTGGTTTCATCAATATGAATTTAGGCCTTTAGGGGCTACAATGAGGCCATGTAATCTTCACCTGATCTGTCACCTGTAAACTCAGATAGAAAGTAGTGCCTATGACATGTGCGGCAATATGACAGGTCTCTATTCTTGAATCACGGTCGTGACATCTGTAATCTCAGATTGGCCATTCCTCCTCTCCCCTGGGAGAAGTGTACTTTGGCTGGTCGAGAGCCCATAGACTCATAGCACCAAGCCTCAGTACCATCTCACTCCATTACATTGATCCCACCATGCTACAGCCACTTTCCGTCTTCAGATTTATTTCTTGCCAGAGCCAGACGAGTGAGTGTAGCCACTGGAAGACGTGTATGTTGAGCTACCTTGGCCATCGTTGTGGTAAGTGCTTCCATTGGGGTTGGAGTAATAGTAGGAGCCATCTCTGGATAGAATGTTAGCTTTCGATATGCATCTTTGTCAGTTCATGCCTACGTGTTGGAGTAATGATAAGAGTTCGAATTGGAGGCACTAGACCCGTAGTCGCGAGCGCAATAATGGTTGCCCTGAGATGTTAGCAGTGACACAAATAGGTGTGTAGATGGTGGCTCTAACCTGGCTGTTGGTGCCAGAGCTCTTGGTGGTGTAGTCCTTGGGCATGTTTACTCGTTTGATGAACAAGAAGATGAAGTGGTTTCGTTACTCTTAGGTTCTTGTGAGAGTTACTATCGAAAGTTCAAAGGAGCTTCAGTGCCGGGGAAGTGAGCCTTTTATAGTGAGGGGGAATCGTCCCAAACGATGCCATGCCGTATTCACATCCATGTTTACTAGTAGTTATCTCTTGTGATGATTTCATTGGTGGTTTGCCTATTGCAGCTACTAAAGAGAGACAAGCGAGGATATCTTGTACCCCGCTTGTAGTCCAAGTTGCTAGGAAAGCTCGACTTAGGTTGGTTGATGTTAGCAATTGAGTTTCTCGTTAACTAGCGTCAATAGCTCAAAACAAAGATAACAGAATGATGTTGCTAGTGTGGCACAATGCGGGTTCTATATAGAGCATACAGAGTAAAGCACAAACAACACAGGGGTTGAGTAAGCCGCGGGAGCCTTGCTTCACTGCGGTTATGGAAAACTCTGCGAAGAATTTGCGTTTCTTGGTGAGATCATTGCTTCAATGCTTTCCTGGAAACTTGTGGTTTCTGCGTGCTTACTGTTAAACCGGAAATTCCGGTCTGATCTGGGTTTGTAACATGCATAGGGTAAGTCAGCATTTGGTGAAGTCAAACTTGGTATCTGAGGGACAAACAAGATTGTCTCATTGGCTATTTCCTGAAACATCCGCAGTATTTTATGCAGTTAGGCCATTTCAGCAGTAGTTTTAAGCTGTTGTATGTAAGTTGCTCCGAATGCAGTTTGACGCCGTATGTGTGCTTCGTAAGTGATGAGGATGTGTTGCGATCTGCTTCCTTGAGACCGCCACAAGATTCTGGATCACACATATATAGAGGCAACAAACTTGCTTCGTTTCCTGTAGAAGGTTGAAATAACTATCAAACGATAAGAAACTAAAAGAAACTCATTTGCTGAACCAAACACTTCGTCATACAACTTAACAATAGTCAACACCGCAATGGCACCCAAAATTTTGCTGTAAGTGCCAATCATACATCAATTTGTATAGTATGTGGCCATTGGAAAAGCTGACTTGTCGTTCTAGTACTGAAGTCACTGATAAGAATAGTCATTGGAGCGGAACTTGTCTAAATTGACGCTTGACAACAGGCTTCGTTGGAGGTACTGCCTTTTCCAAGATACACGATACCCACCCGGATTATGACTATACCCTGTATATTCGTAGCGAAGATCGTGCAAAGATCATCTCGAAGGAGTACCCCCAGGTCAAATTCGTGTATGGAGACCTTGCGAGTACCGATGTGATCGAGAAGGCGGCATCTGAAGCTGACGTGGTTGTTCGTAAGTTCAACATACCTCAAGAATAAGAGGAGAACCATGATTTTTACTAGCGAATAGGTACGGCAGAATCTGCAGACTCGCTCCCAGCGGCAAAGGCAATCGCAAAGGGTCTTGCCTCTGGCCATTCAAAGGGAAACCCGGGATACTACATCCACCTTTCGGGAGCAGGCATCCTGACCTGGTATGATCTCAAGAATCAACGCTATGGTGAACCACCTCTACCAGAGCAGAGTTACCACGATATCAACGACATTGATCGCATTCTAAACCTTCCTGATGAAGCGATCCACAAGGATGTTGACAATGCTGTCCAGAGTATCGACTCAGATATCGTCAAGTTCCTCATTGTATCACCTGGTGTTATCCACGGGACTAGTCTCGGGTTGTTCAATAAGACTAGCATGGCAGTTCCCGGTTTGGCTGGAGCAACATTTGAACTTGGCTACACCCCTTTCGTTGGAGCTGGAGAGGCAAAATGGGACTACGTTCATGTGGAGGACCTCGCAGACTTTTTCAACAAAGCTATCGAAGCAACCCAGGATCCCTCCAAGAAAGAAGACACTGAACTATGGGACAAGAAAGGGTACTATTTTGTCAGTGGTGGTGAACACCAATGGAAAGACCTCTCAACCTGTGTTGCCAACGAGGTTCACCGTCAAGGGTTTATACCCGAGTCTAAGACTCAGTCTGTTACATTTGAAGATGTAATCAGGAATGGCTACAAGGCTGGAATTGCGTGGGCCATTAACTCTAGGGGAGAATCGGAGAGAGCGAGGAAGTTTCTGGGATGGGAGCCCAAGGCCCCGTCTCTCAAAGACACAGTTCCTGAGTCTGTGGCTTGGGAGGCTGAGATTCTCGATCTGAAGCCCAAATACAAATGAGACACAGAACGGACAATGATTGATTGTAACTTGGCACCGAATTTTGGGGCAAGAGTTTCTTAGCGACTGTGGGCTGGATGGTGTCTGCGCAGATGTCATGACGTACCACTTTCATCCTGGGAAATATGAAGCTATTCGCAGAATTGATGCAGAATTATTTAGTACAGTCAACACCTTTCACTTGAGAATGAATTTCACCACACTTACAATGCCTTACTATACTAGTTCTCAAAAGAAGCCAGGGCTTTGATCCTCCCTCATTGTCTTGTGTCATATTGGACTTCATCACCGCAGGTCTATCTGTTGACCACTATTTTGAGCCGACAAGCATAATCTCATATTTACGAGTATATATTATCACGTATTAGCACAGCTTCATTGGCATCCTCGCTGTGAAATAGCACAGTCCGATGGCCTGAGAGGTGTCTCCCGAGGCATCACGTGAGGTTTCTTCTGTCATGTTGTAGACTGATCATATTCGATGCTTTCTTGCACCCTGAGGCCAAGTTCCAGAGACAATGCATAGCTAGAACAGCCTGGATGTTGATCCGGCATCACAAGAATGGTTCATGAGTTGTCTCAAGCTTACCAAGAGTCGCCATTCGTCAGATAGCGAGTCAGACAGATACTACGATAGGACTGGTAGTTGCAAACGAGTAAGTTAACAAATTCGTCGACGCCACGGCTCCGAAAGCGGCAAAAATAGTAAAGTCGGCATTGCCGTCAAGCTTTGGGTACACAAGCTTGAGGATAGCTACTAGTTGGGCTGCAGTGGTAACTAACTACCTGGTTCCTCCTCAGGCAACCGAGGATCAGGAACTCGGAGAAGAAAATTTGATCTAGGTAGAGGCGGCTAAATCCTTGCCACTCACTGGCCATAAGCTGAGTGATGATTTGTTGAGGCAATGGTAAATCTCTTTCGAGGTTCAAGGTTCACAGTACATACAGTGTTATGTTTCAAAAGATGGCTCTCGCACTTTAGCCACACAAGTACAGCATGCATGTGGTCTGACAGACTGCCAATATGTATTAAAAAAAATGGAACATGAGATAACGATGCCAAACTATTGGTGACGGGTAGTCTATACCAAAATTATCAATATCCCCCGGCTTAGAATCACCTCGTTCCCGATTTCTCGCGCTCTCAAAAGTGCGTGCGTTTGGTTGCTCAGCGGAGTCGAAGGGAAAAAAAAAAGAATGGAGCCTTGAAAAAAACTCAGGCGAGGGACTTTACCGCGATAGGTTTAGTGGAGGGGATTCCCTACCCCGCCCCGCAGAAAAAGTTCACAGGTCCCTCCAAAATTTATTATTCTTTTAACGCAGCGCCGCTCACAAAATCAGAGTGGGAGAATTTCCTTTCTTGAAACCCCACGTTCTTCTTCTTCTCCTCTTCATCCTTCTTCCCTTTCCACCACAAACCTTTCAGACAAATCAAAATGGCGGACGAAGTGTATGACGGTGCCATTGGCATTGATCTGGGTATGTCTATTAACTTCTTTTCCGATGCTGCTGGTGTTATTGTCGACATGTTTTATTCTTGTGCGCCGCCATCGGGCGACTCGCTTCATGATGCCCTCACCAGAGGACTCTCAAAGACAACACACTCGATGCATCGAATATCTCATAAAAAAAAAACAATCGCTAACGCCGTCCTCTCACAGGTACTACCTACTCCTGTGTTGCTATCTACGAGGGTACCAATGTCGAGATCATCGCCAACGAGCAGGGTTCTTTCACCACCCCTTCTTTCGTTTCCTTCACTGATAAGGAGCGTCTGATCGGTGAGGCCGCCAAGAACAACGCTGCCATGAACCCCCGTAACACTGTCTTCGATGCCAAGTGAGTTTTGTCCTCACCTTCAACGCACAAAATCCCAGTTTCTGACTGATATTCTCAGGCGTCTGATTGGTCGTCGTTTCGATGACCCTACCGTCAAGAAGGACATCGAGTCTTGGCCCTTCAAGATTGTCGATGACAACGGCAGCCCCAAGATCGAGGTCGAGTACCTCGGCGAGAACAAGCAGTTCTCTGCCCAGGAGATCTCCTCCATGGTCCTTACCAAGGTACGCACAAAACTTCCCCACCCCCGCATTAGTGCAATTTTTACTGACCCCTCCAAATAGATGAAGGAGATTGCCGAGACCAAGCTCGGCAAGAAGGTCGAGAAGGCCGTCATCACTGTCCCTGCCTACTTCAACGACAACCAGCGACAGGCCACCAAGGACGCCGGTTCCATTGCCGGTCTCAACGTCCTCCGTATCATCAACGAGCCCACTGCCGCCGCCATTGCCTACGGCCTTGGTGCTGGTAAGTCCGAGAAGGAGCGCAACGTTCTCATCTACGATCTCGGTGGTGGTACTTTCGATGTCTCCCTCCTCAACATCCAGGGAGGTGTCTTTACCGTCAAGGCTACCGCTGGCGAGTAAGTGAACATCGTCGGGAATCATAATAAGAGATATTGACACAAAAAAGTACCCATTTGGGCGGACAGGACTTCGACACGAACCTCCTCGACCACTGCAAGAAGGAGTTCGGCCGAAAGACCAAGGTACGATAGTTTTCGAATTTCTGTATATTTGCTAGCTAACACCCACCACAGAAGGACCTCTCTGGCGATGCCCGTGCCCTCCGACGTCTCCGAACTGCTTGTGAGCGTGCCAAGCGTACTCTCTCCAGCGGTGCCCAGGCCACCATTGAGATCGACTCTCTCTTCGACGGTGAGGACTTCACCATGTCCATCACCCGTGCCCGTTTCGAGGACCTTAACGCCAAGGCTTTCTCTGGCACCATTGAGCCCGTTGCTCAGGTTCTCAAGGACGCCCAGATCGAGAAGAAGGCCGTTGACGAGATCGTCCTCGTCGGTGGCTCCACCCGTA
>LTDI01000952.1:0-30881 GCA_001654545.1 Fusarium agapanthi
CTATTAAAGTATATTAGGTAATTAAAGCTCTTTAAAGTAGGTTATAGAAGGAAGATCTAGGCTAGCTAAAGAGCAAGGCTTTCTAGCTAGCTTAAGTATAGTTAGGTTTAGGCTATAATTAAGGTAGCTAACTTAATAATATTAACTTAATAAAGCTTTACTACCTAGAAGGTAAGTAATATTTAAATTATACTAGACCTTAAAGATACTTAGATACCTTTTAAGGCTAATATATAAACTTAAAAAAAATTAACTTATTTTATTAATTTCCTAGTATATATCCTTATAACTATAGCTACCCTTTACTTAAAAGTAAATTTATAGTTTCTTTAGTATAATCACGTGCCAAAAGTCTAATAACACTAAGGTATCTACCTTGCTTTAGTCTAGTATTAGTAAATAATATAATTACTTTAATAATAAGAATTATATACTTAATAGCTTCTAAATAATATAATTTTAGTACTAAAATAAGTAAAAATTACTAACACTTTCATCATAGGCCCAACTCAAGGTACCAACATCAATGGGTCTTCTCACCGCGCTGTTTACTCATTTCTCAATGTCATTTTTTAAAGTCTCCATCCATGATAGGCGATGCATTTGCCTTGTAGTCTAAGGCTTACCAACCCTGGTTCGATTCCCGACAGGCAAAATGTAGGCAGGCTCGCTGCATAATTGTCTCAAAATATAACAATTTTCAAGCGTTGGGTTGATATTGGGTCTCCTAAGCAGGGATCGGGAAAGTTATAGAGTCTCAGAAGTTGTGATATCGAGGTTGTTTGTTCGCAGACCGCTCTGATAGCCATTTATAAGCGTGTAAGCGGCTTCAAGTAGGCCAATGGCAACGACATGACGAGCAAACTAATGTCTGTTGCCGTTCAGGCGGCTCCATATTAGCCAATTGTCTCGTGACTGAGGGACTCTTTACACAGGGCGGTGAAACTGCAGCTGTCAAAAGCAAACACGGCGTAAACTCAACCACTCGCCTAGTTAGGCGAGAGAGAAATGTGAATGCTCACAGAGAAAACAAGATATATCGCATATTCGTCGACGTCGATTAAACGCCCGTTTCAGATGCAGGCTCAAAAAGCAGCCCAAGCAGTCGCCTTATGAGAAATGTATAGAGATGGTGTTTGAAAGTGCTGTTATAACTCAACGGACGGTAGGGAACGGAAGGCCCAGCAATAATGCATGGGGTAAGAAAAGTGCACGAAAAGGTATCTAAATCGGGAAGTGAATAGAGACGCACAAAGACAAACATGTATTGGGTTGCGAGATGAAAACGCAGAATCTCACGACTTTACCCTCACAGGGCGAGGTAAGGGAAGCCGTGCACACAAAGAAACGTTACACACTTCCCGTATCTCGGGAGCGATCAAGTGAATCAGACATATTCAGGAGGAGAGAAGAGAGAAGCGGGAATCGTGACACCTTATGAGAGAACGTGAATCACCATGGTCTCCCCAAGCTTGGTAGTACAATGTATGGGACTGTGCAGTGTGAAGCTCAGGGAATGTCGCCGAGAGGCTGAGGATATATGGAACTGCGGCAGGCCGTTGTGATGCAACTTATCACTTGCAGTCGAGGCCCCATATGCAGTTCCCCAGTGCTTTCGGATCCTTTATGGGCTGATTTACATGGTCATTTGTGTAATTGTGTAACCTCGGGAAGAAGCACAGAGTATCTCATCCAAGGCCATCGTCACAAGACAACGGACAGCATTGGTGCTCACATAAACATGTCGTGCAAGACCGAACTTTTCTCAAGTATATGATGTGTGTAACTTTGGGGTACAGTCCAATGCCAATAATTGGCACTCTCAGATTTCGCAGCCAAGTCCTACATGATGGTGTTGAAGTTCTTGGTCATCACCAGATCCTGACTGGTAGCATGACATAAAGCATTCGATCAAAGGCTTGATCATGCCTGCACCTCTTCTTTCAGCTCCTCAAGCCATGTTGCCTCGTTCGGTTTCACCGATGTGATGGGTGCGCAAAATCGCTCTCTGAGCTTATAATGTCAGCTGGAAATACTCTTTGTAACAGTGTCGCCTGGCACATGTCGTATTTCAGGGCCATCAACTTAATCCTTTGTCGTGTACATCGTGCACAATATGTCACCAGGTTCTGTTATTTATGTAGTGTGTGTGCTACGATCAACACGAACTCTTCTGTTGAGCCTCAACCATGTTAGACCGCGAACCGGCCGGTGTCAAGGCACCGAGGCGTCTGTCTCGGGACCTGCGTCTAACACACCAATGACGATCCTTCTGAAACCAGATCCTCATTAATACCAAACAACCCCTCTAACTTCCTAATGCAGTGAAGGCAGCTGGAACTTTATAACACCATGAAATTAACCTGCAACACACGAGAGCCAACGAATGCATATTTGCCGCCCTTGTTTGTGTAGCTGAAAATGTCATCACCAACATCTGACCTCTTGCTTCCTCATGGTGACGGAATGGTCTGTCAGGCTGTATATAATAGCGAATTGGGGCTCTGCTGCCTACATTCCACGAGGTTGCCTTGTCAAGCCACCTACCTAGGTCTTACTTACTCCGTACGCATTGAGGAGATTGAAGGCGCGGGCGCGTATTGGGTACCGATTGGGTGCTTCGCATGCGGGGGATGACTCCAGCAGCCTTGTGAGATTACTGTGCCAACTCCGGAGTACAGAATGTTATGATCGACAGTCATTGGGCTATCGGGAGTAGTGCATCGGGTAGCCGCTTCACAGGAGTAAGCTTTCTAGAAACTAAGGACTTTTCGTCTGGAAGCTCGTGCCTGCATGCCTTTCGCGCGAAAGCCACGTTATCTGGGATGTGAATCCTTTCACAGCCAGGGCAGTCTCCGGAACGTGGGGAGACACTACCGCCTAGATATGGATGACGGAGTAGGGCCCCGACGCCCCGGTATCAATCAAGTTGGCCAACTTAACAACCATATCGGTAATCAGCCATGTTAACCATACCATGTACCTGTTGGGTTGATAATCATGATTTGTGATGATGAGTTGTTAAGGGCGAATTGTTGACGATGCCAGTTGTCCAAAGTGGCGTTCTGTCAAAATTATTCCAAGGCCCAATGCATATATTCCACGCATTCGCGTCAAACCGCCAACACACAACTACCGAGACCACACCCATAGATGGATTGCTTCGTGGGAGGCCTGAATTTAAAAACCGCCCTGTTCTCACCTCAAAACGATCGAGCCAAATCCCAATACCTTTTGCTTTCACTTCAACCATTCGACCCTGAGCATCGTGAAAGCACACGACAGCACTTCTGCCTGCGCCCCGACCAGTCGACTCATCCACATATCTACCTAAAGGAGGCAAATATTTTCACTCCCAACTTCGCCTTTTCTAAGAATTTTTAAGAAGGCCGAATAGGCACCTGTCGGCCGCCTGGGAGGACCCTCACTTGAGGGTCTATTGGCCATGCATCAAACGTTGGTCTTCCCTGTCTGGACTTGGATGCCAGCATGATGCTTGTGCCGCTTTCCTCGAACCGAGCATTTGTTGATAGATGATATCCAATATCATCGTTGGCACCAACGAGCTCCGAGAACACTGGTTCAGCTCTGAGGTTGGCTCTTCCCTTGTTTTTGATCACTGGAAAAAGGGGCAAACTCGCCCAATCTTTCTGGATTGGTGACATCCAATATTGGACCCAACAGAGCTGAAAATGACAGATCCAGCTTCTCACCGCGCCTCACGGTAGAGGATCTACGGCGTGAATGAGTCATGTGCGAATGAGTCCGGTGAGCATTGCATTTTTCGTACTTCAGCCTTGATTTCTGGCTCAGCGAAGCCTCGTGAATTGTTTGAGCTGGGAGACTTGTGAAGCATAGGCTCTGGTGAACGCAGACATGGAACAGGCTTCCATCTGAGCCACAAGCTGACGAAGGAATACGCTCAAGAGTATCGTACTCTGTAGAACTGCCATCCAGTCATTCCGATATGAAGTTGGATGTAGGAACTGTAAATAGGACTTAGTCAGCAGTGGCTTCTACGTAGGTGTCCGAGATCATAGTTATGGGCGAACCGTGGCGGCATCGTTGAATAATTCTTCACAGGTGTGATTTTCAAACCCCCTCCCAAACACCGATGACAGGGCTGGCAATGTGTCTTTCACTATATTTCATGGTACAATGTCCGGGCGTGAGGCGTGTCCTGGTCGATTGGACGAGTAGCCCCTTGGAGTTTGTGGTTCGCGCACCTGTGATAGATAGAATTTATATATCAGAGTTACTGTTCTTCAATTTATATGTTTTAATATTCAAAGATTTAGCTGCCACAATTGTGTCGATTTACTGGGGCCATTTTTTATACCACCACTCATTTAATCACCTTCCTACGACCTTGGCGAAAGTAGTTAATAATACTACTTTCGTCGTTGCCTGGTTCTTACATTATCGCTGGCCAGTGGCACGTTCCCACGAAGCTAACCGCTTTACCCAATTATGCCTGTTTTGCAGTTCCAAGATTGATATACATTGTTGTGTTACGGAAACGCACCAACTTGGCTGTGTTTTTGAAGGTCTACGAGGTATGTTAACTATTGCCAAATGAACGCGACAAGCTAGGATTCTTGATGAGGGGCATTCGATACTAATGGTGCCGCAGAGCCTCAACGAGGCAACCAAAAAGGCGAACCAGGCAGCCTCAAATTGAGCCCACCCTCCTCTGCCTAGGCCATCATCGATATCACAAAATTTCGAATTGCACATTACTTGCATTTCGTTTGCAAGGGAAGAACGCTCCCACCATCTCAGCTTGAACTTATCAGCCGGTAAGATAATGAACCCAGCATTTTATCTAATACTCTCAACCGCTGTTTCCCGTTGTTCTTTTGCGAACCATCTGCCCAGCCATGAGAATTGTGGCTGCTTGGTTGACGCCCCCCCTCACTCAGCCGAAGCCGCCAAACATGGAACCCCAACCCCCCAATGGCGATGCTTGTCGAGCCTGGAACCTTGGATATACGTCAGGCAGCCCTGAACGAGCATCAAGGCCACATTCGTACCCGCCTTCCTCCTATTGCCCTGTCTTGTCTGTCTCTTACATGCGTCTCTATCCCTTGAGGGATCTAATTTCTGGCTTTCCCTTCTCTCCTTCTCTGTCACAATCACAGCATAACTATGGTTGACCGAATTCTGTACTGCAGAATTCTCTTCATTTGACAGTTGCTCACGATCTTCTCTAGCTCTTCCTCTCTCTCTTCCTCTCTCTCGCTCTCGCTCTTTCCGTCACTTACAGGCGCGCGCCGGTTGGGCTCGGCACGGTCTCCCATGCTTTGTCATAGCCTAACATGGCAGGCATTACGGACAAATGGGTCCGACATCTGAGGACTCGCGATCGCCAGGACAAGGCAGACTCACACTCTTTTACGTGCGATATCTGCGGCGACGAAATCAAGACGTTAGAAGCTTGGCTCGAACATACCAAATCCGATCAGGAGCATCAGGAAAAGTGGCCGACGCTGGAAGCAGCGCAACTATCATACGTTCATAAGGGGTCAGTTCACTCCCCAGCTCGGTTCAGTGGTACCGCTGTACCTGCATTGCTAGCAATATACATACTCATTCATCTTCTTCTTGCAGATCCAATAGACACAATAGTCAGGACTCCAATAGCAGGAAACGACGTGCAGACACCACCAATGGGACCGCAGGGGACCAGACCACAACGGGCACTGCAGTCGATCAAGACCGAGATGCCGATGGCCACCAGGCAAAGCGTCGGTCGCCTGAGCCGAGCGCCCCAGGCCGTAGCCGTGCCCGTAATGACCACCGGAACGACTACGGGGGTCGGCCCCACCAGAACACATCAGGCCGCCAGCTCTGGACCTCCGATGATGGTGTTCAGCAAAAGTCACAGGGTCAGGGGCGAGCTGTCTCCCTTGGTTCGCCCAGGCAAGGGCCTACCAAGCCAAACAGACCTACCCAGACAGCCACACAACAGGTCAACCGTCCTTCATCCAATGATGATGACTCCACCTCCAAGATGATGCGTCAGCCAGAGACAAGACCCATCTCACAAGATCAGCTTGTCGCAGAGGTCAAAGGCATCTACGCAGGACTGGTCATGGTTGAGACAAAGTGCATCGAAGTTGACAATGCCCAATCATCCAACACTGATGCCAATTCAAAACTTAACAACGAACAATGGCAGGCTTTGATTGCACTTCACCGTACACTCCTCCATGAGCATCATGATTTCTTTCTTGCAAGCCAACACCCCTCTGCCAGTCCTGCTCTTCGAAGGTTAGCGTCCAAGTATGCTATGCCGGCTCGCATGTGGCGACACGGTATTCACTCGTTTCTTGAGCTTCTCAGACATCGTCTTCCTGCCTCTCTAGAGCACATGCTCACCTTTTTGTACTTGGCTTACAGTATGATGGCCTTGCTATACGAAACTGTGCCTGCTTTTGAAGATACGTGGATTGAGTGTCTTGGAGACCTTGGTAGATATCGCATGGCCATTGAGGACGACGATATCAGAGACCGTGAGGTGTGGACTGGCGTAAGTCGTCACTGGTACAGCAAAGCATCTGATAAGTCCCCTACTACGGGTAGACTTTATCACCATTTGGCCATCTTGGCCCGTCCCAATGCCCTGCAGCAGCTGTACTACTACACCAAGTCCCTCTGTGTTCCCATTCCTTTTTCAAGCGCACGAGAAAGTATAATGACGTTGTTTGATCCTGTGCTGAACAACAATACGGCCCGTCTTGCCCCCGTTGATGCTGCGTATGTGCGTGCTCATGCCATTCTCTTTTCTGGGAAGTCCCAGGACCAGCTTGAAGAGTCTGTAGAGAGCTTCATTGATCAGCTGGATAGTCATATTGGTCGGTCGCCTAAGCGATGGCTGGAATCAGGGTCAGTTGGTGTTGAAAAGTCGTTCGAACTAAACTAACTCCAGCAGATACCACATTGCCATTTCTCAGTCCTGCTCTCTACTTGGATACGGCGCTGAGTCCAATGTTCTTATGCGGGCCATGTCAAAGAAGCCCGAAGAAACTGACGTCACCATGGATGGGAACACAATTTCCGAGGCCACCCCTGACGAGACATTCAAGCTTGCGCTTGACTTTGCAACCCGGACGATTTCACGAGTTCTTTATCGCTGGGGAGACACCAATACGTTGCCTTTCGTG
Source organism: Fusarium agapanthi (assembly GCA_001654545.1). Classification (NCBI taxonomy): domain Eukaryota; kingdom Fungi; phylum Ascomycota; class Sordariomycetes; order Hypocreales; family Nectriaceae; genus Fusarium; species Fusarium agapanthi. The sequence continues at coordinate 7,167 of LTDI01000952.1, forward strand.
CATTCCATCCTGGTCTTCATGAATCACATGACACAGTATCCAGCGGCTATTTCCCATTTGGAGGACGCGTATCCCTGGAAACTAACTTCCATTATGCTGAACACCCTCTTGCTTTCCTGCGAACCTGGGTATGAGATCCATAGCCACTTCCGCCTGCCGGAAAAGGACCAGCTCCCGCACCCGTTGCCCGAAGACTTTGCCATGCGAGGCCTCGTCTACGCCGAGGACTATTTTCCCGACGGATGGTTCAGTAATGACAAGATAGACGAAGATGAGAAGTATTTTGAGTTGCCGTCTGTATCAGAAGAGCGCAAGGGCCGCATCCTGTCTCTTGGATACAGGATTGCATCCTCAGGTAACTGGCTTCTCTGGAATGAAAAAACTCACCAATTCGAGGTTCCCGAAAAGTATAACGTCAAGATAAACCTGGACAACAGGCAAAAGGACAACGCCGAGTAACAGCACACGCCCATATGAGCTCAATGTCTGCTTATCTGGCAGGACACTTCCATGCACGCACATTGGTAAGCCAACAATGTTGACATGGAAGTGTCAAGCTAGAACAGTTGAGAAATGTCATGCCAGGTATTTCACTCCGACTCTTGACTGCCAGAGACAAGTATCGAGACCCTGGATAGATATTGGTCCATCTTCCACTATACTCCAAGGAGCCAGGCCTACCAGCGCCAACATAGATGTCTCGGTTCATACCATACCAAGTGGGACTTCAATGGAACCAGCCAGAACAATAGCTTGGACCTGGACCTGGACCTGTCCACCCTTCCCCTACACGGATGTATATCATCTTTCAACAGCAAATCCTATCCGTTCTATCACCGTATCGAATTCAACAAGTTTATTGGTCAAATCTTGGACATCCGGAGGACTTTGTGATTATTTGACATGCGATCGGACCCCGGAGCAGTATTTTCCGGTGTTCCAAATGTCAGCACGACGTTTGCTCTCATTACCCCGACCCCGTATTCATCTAAAAGGGATGGATACCCGGTATATGGTTGCGCCCAAGAAATTGCCCATCAAGACACTAACACTATTTCTTCGGACAAACGACTTACTTGATACGTTCCAGGGATTCTGCCCGAGTGAGCGTCGGACCCAAGCCGCTCGTTTAGTTCACTGACAGTTCCTGCCGTTCTTTTTGAGTGTTGTTCCTATTCCTTATCGCTATTTTAATTTTCTTTATTGTATGTACTTGTTACTCCTGTTTTAGCGCTCTGAGTAGGTTGCCCAGATTGTATGTTGAACCTATGAAGCGTGTACATATTGTGTATTTCTTTTGTTGTCTTTGATGCCGCTTTACATATGCAGCGACAATGGGTGGCAGTTTGTGTACTATTCGGGTGTTGGGGCATCACTAGAAAGAAGCAGATGAAAGTATTGGAGTTATGAACAGATACCTAACCTAGTAGAATGATACATGTTAATTGGTCAATTGACCTATTGTTAAACAATCTAAGGCTGGCAATGGCTTTGATGGCATCAATATCACATCATAAAGCGTCAAAAAGAGCGGGAAGTGGAGTTCCCGCGCTTCCCGCCCCCACATTTGGACACTTGCATTAGGCGTACCGAACTGTCGGGTCAATTTGGGGGCCAAAAAATGCGACACTTGGCCAACATTTCAGGCCATCCATCTGCAGGCAGGATAACGTACCCAGAAAAAAAGTACTGGGATCGTATGCGTCGGCAGTCGGAGTATGTTTGATTTTCATGACGCAGTCAATTCGGCTGCAAATTCAAAGTTTACTGTCGCGGATGGTGCGGAATGGCTGGAAACGCGGCCATGGCATGATTTTGACGTTGCTAGTGTGTAGCTTGCATAGTGTAGGATTTTGAGGTGCGACGAATCGGGTAAATGGGAGGCCAGACGGCGTCATACACATGTTGATGGGCTGTCTAATGCGTGTCCAGTTACAGTTTGAGATGCACTGAAACGTGTGAGAGGAGTCGACCAATTTGGGCCAATAGCACACTGACCATGCCAGATATCGACTGAGAGTTTTTGAGGCCGCAAATCAGGTTTATGCTTGTTGGTATATCATAAAGTTTGAGAGTATGAAGTAACGTGGGACGATTTGACGCGGCAATGTCGTAACGCTGTGAAGAGACCTGTGGTACCGGCAGTTGAGGCACGATTCTTCCACATCCTGACGCTATTCGCTTTGACGGAGTATCAACAACACGAAGGTACATAGGTGATACGTGGCTTGATATCTAGAAATTTAATCAGCCCTGCGCCATTGTTCTAGCTTTGCTACGGTAATATATCTTAGGCAAATCCCACGCAATGAAGAGCGAGGAAACTGGAGAACAAGGTTAAAAGGGCGCCTTCCGGAATTCCGTTTCCAAAATGGGGTGTTTAGAGTTTACCAAAAAGTCTGCTCTTCGGCCATTGGCCAATTCCAGCTCCACAGGGTCTTTTCTAATACTGAAGTAAAGGTATTGGCAAAATCAAGGCAAGAGACAGAGGTCAGAGTATAGAGATCGCACTTCAGCAAGGTTCAGCGGCAGCCAATCATGTCAATAGGATTAATGAATTTGGTTGCGCTCCTATTGGACTGCGAACTGCCTAACCCTTTCTGATTGGCCAGATTAAGCGCACTGCATAAATTCGACCACCACCCTCAATTGAAGAAAATATGGCTCTTAGATCTATTTTGCGGAATACGGAACTCGCCTAATAAATTAAAATGGACAGACCAAAGCTGTAATGCTTGTTGTGACTAATCCGCGATTTGTGCAACACCTCCGCGCGAGGCGGTCCCAAAATGCAGTCGTAAAATATCCTCTGTATGGAGATCGAAGAAAACCTCCGCTTTGAGAAGAAAATATCCTCTTTGGGCAATGGAGATAGTTTCAAGAAGAGACCAAGCAGGAGATATAGTAACAGAACCATAGGGTCAAGCTGGGCAGAGGCATTTGCTTCGTCTGGGACGACAGCATGTCAGCATCAGGGCCTTGTATTTACTGCGTCAAGATATCCTAGCATTTTATCAAGAGCTAGATTACAGGAATATTAGAACTACACAAGATACCCATACTGAAATGTTATGAACTAAACGTAGAGAGGCTCTCGATCGTGACGCGATATAAAACAAACCAAGAGTATCCAGCCATACAAGAAAGATAGAGACGAGTTTCCCAATACCAACCACAGAAAGCACTTCAACCCATATATACCAGAACCAAGACAGCGCCAGCTTTGCGATATGTCAAGATACTGCTGCATTTGCTGCTTAATTATAACATCGATATAATCGTTATTCACTCCTACATACTCCGTAGAGAGGAACTAAAAGCCATATCGGGCACATCATTTGAGCGAGGTTGGCCGTTGCGACCCAATATGTATGGCATGACATTCTATAGAGCTTCTAGAATCGTTCTAGAAGAATTCTAGAGGCATTGCTAGTCTCATGCCGTGAGACCTTGATCCCTCAGGTATTCGGAAGCCGGAAGCCGGAAGCCGGAAGCCCTCGTGCTTTCCACGAGTCGCAACGTAATGCCCGAGGTCCGTGTCTGCTTCCGAGGTGGAATGCCGAGATTGTGAAAAGTCTCCGAATTGCCTGATCATCGCCAGATTCATAACTTGGCCGAACTCTTTGACAGGATGACATGACCCATACTGTATAGACGAGGCGGAGAAGAAGAAGAAGAAGAAGAGAAAAAAGGCAACCGCTAATTTACGCGGAACAGGCTGCAATACCCGCCGAGTATCCATGCGGATGCAGTAGCGGTTAGGCATGTGATTGATTCCTAAAAATGCTTGTAAAGGGCGGTGGAGATTACGTCTATGGAGAGGCTGAGGTCAGGATGTTCCTGGGATGCAGATCCCCGAGAGCAGTCATGTTGCTCGAGTATTACGTGTGAATTCGGTTGCACAAAGGCATTGTAAATTCAATTTACAGTACGTATAAAGCCCGTGCAAGTGATAAGGTAGGTAGGTAGTGTAGTCCTAGTTAATAATGCCCCCAAATGGATAAATGCGGGGGTTGCTCCATTAGGGAGCTGTAAGTCGACTTACGGTGTGTGTCCCTCCCTACCTCCCTGGCTGAGCGCTTGAGCTCGTAAATTTGAGGCCTGTCCAAATATAATGGATGTTACTTAAAATGTCTGAGGCCGCCCCCCACCTGCATTTGAGGATCTGGCGTTCTAATGCCGGTCGAGCCTCGAGGTAATACAAGGATACGTGTCAGCGTAGCACCCAAAGGCAACCGAAATCTACAGGAATTGGATGGCATGGCAGGACATCCATGGACCATGGATGTCCTGCATCGATTAAACTATCTTATAAGCATGCAGTGTAACTGACCCGACCTAATCCAAGGCCGGCTCGTGCCGCGTGACAATGCACTAAACGCACAGAAGTCAACCTGCACCCACAAAGCAAAGCAAAGCCTTAGGCGCCGTCTCACTAGACCAATTGGCGCTCGAGGGTACAGTAGCATCGATGAACTACAGTAGCGGGCTTCACATGATTATCGACCGGTCAATGCTCGAGGTCGAATGAGCAAGCTTCGTCTCAGCCTTTTTGAAACCGGGTGATATCAGATGTGAATGCTTCGATCATCATGAATCGCGCTGTCTTCCATTGCGTGGGGCATGGCATACCTTGTCGTCGCCTTATATCTTTTGGTTCGCCCAAATGCGGCTCCGCTTTCTGGCATCAACACACGATGAGGGGTAAGGCAAGGGAGGGTAGTTTCTCACTCTCACTCTCACCCTCACCCTCACCCTCACACTCAACCTCACTCTGACTGAATGCGACCGTGACTGTGACTGTGACTGTGACTGTGCCGTGGCTGTTACACTCCAACGTCTTTTTACCCGTGAAACGAAAGATGGTTCATGCAGTTTCCCGGCGCTTGTGCCTGTATCACCCATCTCCCGTGAATCCCCATCAATTATCGTGCGCAGTTGTACAAAGAAAATTGAGTCTTGTCGTCTGTTCTCGTCGGAACACACACACACACTCCCTCAGAAACCAGTCATTTCTTCGGATTAGGCGAATTCGTCGGCGAACAAGCTCCGATACCGAATTGAAACAATATGAATCGTCCTTCGTCCTGCAAGGTCGTGGATCTGCGGCTGAGACGGATGCGCATACGCTGTGGCTCTCTAACGCGGGCGCCTTATTTTCTTTCTCACCTCCCTTCTCGGGGGACTAACCACTCACTCGCCTCGTCCGAGCAGTGCATCTACAGACCAAGGACTTGCACTTTAGAGCACTTGTATGGACATTGCTGGCCCTTTTTATCTCTAGGCACGTGCGATGCCTGCAGAGCCGCATGGACACACGCAGGCCACAACCACCATCAAGAGCAATCACCTACCAATAACAGCGAAAGGCAACAGTTGCCTGACTGTCAATCATCAGTTCCTACGTCATAGCACTCCTCAACAGATGCTCTTGTCTCCAGCTCCATGCACGAGGCAGAAAGGAGCATGACAAGGCGTCCGTGAGATAATGACTCGCCGAGTAATTCTTGGATGCTGTCATCGTGTCGAGTTGCCCTATAGGGAAGAATATTGTGAGGCAATTGCGGTATTTCGAAAAACAGAAAATCTCCATTGTAGTTCTGAAAATGACTCAAGCGTGATAATATCTCTCAACTAATCCGCTCAGATGGGGGCGGTGAGAGTCATTGCTGTGCATCTGAGCTGAGAGAATTATCAGGATGAAACAGAATTCACTGCTGTGGTTTGAAATACATGGATCGTGCTGGTTCAGAAGCGTACTTGTCCGTGGTTCTGTCGTAAACCAAGAGGCATCACCCCCTACTATTTGGCTCATCGTAAGGCAGTTGGGGGCCCCAAATTGTTATTTGTACATTTGTAAGAATTTGTAAGAAGAAGATTCTCCGGTCTTCGCTAAGACCCAGTTTGTCGAATTATACGTGTAGTAACCAGGGGGGTTGAGGATCGTGGTTATGGCGATGGTGTTGAGTGTAACAATGGACAACTTCATCTTTTCAAGGACTTTAATTCATCATTCTTCGACCTGGCCCTATCACTACCCAAAAGTCTTTCTAGGTAGAATGTCCTACCTCACATATAATATTTACTACCTATAGAATCATACCCAATGTCCACTTCAAGCCAACAATAGATTCCCTGGATGGAAGGCATTTCGATCCCAAATAACCCAACATATTCATTAACAGATGTCCATCACCACACTGTAGGATCTCTTATGTGTATACGCAGGTTGAAGCTGCAATTGAGTTCTCAAACCATACCAACATTTGACTTTCTGATGCTTCAGGCTGGATAAAGGGATCTCAGTATGATTGGGACTCTGGTGATGGCCAGATGCCATCTTACCGTATTTCCGAATTGGACCGATATTGAACTTTTGATTGTATTGATATTTATATCTTTTTATGTGTAATCTAGAGTTCTGTTCCCGTTGATTGTAACCAGTATACCATAACCTGAACAGAGAATATAAGGCTGAATAGTTACTGTAGAACTATTTGACCTTTCATACTAAGAAATTTAATTCTAAACCAGAATTAAATCTCTATTTATACCACAAGTTATGGCGTTTACTTGCTGTATGTATTGAGTGTGCTGCACATAAAGCCTCTCCTTACTTACACACTAAACAAGCCGTAACTCCCCTGTCAATCCACCATCAGTATTAAATAACACATTAAATAATATCAATCTTAATTCTCTGCTCTTGATCTTTGATTTATGATTGGTTTTCATCTGGACAAGGCTGCGCTGGCCCTTGTTATCACGATCAGGCTGCAGGGCAAACAAGGCCCTCGGCCACCTACCAACAACACCAACCCCCTGATATGGCAACACAGCAACTTAATGCAGCACATACGACCACAGCTCGAAGAAAATACGTGATCCCGTCTGCTCTCCCATAGTCAAGCTTCGAAGCGCTGGATTAGTAGTTGGGTCGGTGACGACCAGCGAATCCCCGGTGTTGTATGTTTTTTGCCTTTTGTTACAGCGCCCCTTTTTGCGTAGCACTCCCTCCGCCGATGGCTTATACACCTTTTGTATCAGCTGCGCTATTGGATGTAAGTGTAATTCAGTTTGTTGATAGCTGCTTTGTACTCGCTTAACTCAGAGTGCACCTGGCTTAGCTTGTGGAGTTTTGGTTTGGTGCCACAGTGAGCAATGGATTCTCTCTAGACAACTTTATCTTGACGCCTTCAGTATAGACACCACAGCTCTACCATTTCGGGATGTTTTGAAGGGCAATTGCTCCGTACTTTGAGGAACATTCTCGGCCATACTCATCGGAATCTCAAACAATACGAGCCATTTATGTTGATCTGTTTGGGGACTGTGCACCTTCAGCCGTGTGAGTCTCATCACAGTATTATCGCCTGTTTCTTGACTTGTGTCTTTCTGATAACTCTTTGTATGCTCGACCGAGCTTATTCACAGCTTCCAACGATCGCGAAAGCTTCGTTCAGCCTTCAACGGCAAATGCCGTTGGTAAGATCAGACTGCCTAAACGCACCAAAAGCCATCCGGTCTTCTTTCGTCTTGTGTCCCACGGAGTCTCCGAGAACATAACAAGGCATCAAAGTCTCCTGCATCCAAAGCATCATAGACTCCCAGTCTGGTGTCTGGTAAACGAACTTTGGGCTTATGAGAGATGCCACCTACCTGTAAGTTGTTGGATCAACCTACCTCCCATGTAAGACGCGTCCTGACCTGGCAGATCTGACGATGCCGTGTATTAGAAGAGCAAAAGTACATCTCTTATGCAGATGTCGGGCGCTTCTAAGTTCTCGTGTCGCTAAATTAGGGTTTACTCTTCAGGCCGAATGTCCAGGTCGGGCCTATATCATATCGTAATAGCAAATCCTCCCGCACGGGAGGCTGAGGCTGAAAGCCAATCCAACCTCGATATCCCACTTATATCTGCTTTGAAAGGCTGCGCGATATTTATTTTGTATGAGAATCAATATTGACGACAACATATCCGTATGTCCAAACTTGACGTGCTCTACTTAAACCATCCCTGGTTCCCAAGATTCTTTGCACAGGGTCAGCCATAACCGTCCTTTCGATCGAAACTCTCACCTCACCTCGCTCAAAGGATCGCACTCTTCTCTGCTGCTACTCTGTGAAGCATACAGCATTGTTCGGTAGCTCGCCCGGACACCTGATATAGATTTGCTCAAGCCTAGCATGAAGCTCTTCGCTCCGGGCATCGAGTCCTTCGCTTCAACCCACAGTGTACCTATTCTTTGAGACATACGGAAGTTTCGGGCACTATTCCTCGAGCCCATGATGAACCTGGCTATCAAGTACGTCTAGCAAACCATTCTCCCTGAATTGGGCGTTAACGTCTGTGGAAGCACGCTTCGACTCCTTTTCGGTACAGATCCACCGACTTCACCTTTCTCTGACTTGGATTCACTTTGCATTAACCAAAAGGTTATAAACGCATCAGTCGACGAGAAAGATATTGTCTTACACTGTCACTTGCTGGAGCACTTCGTTTCAATCAAGCCCAAAATTGACATCTGGGCCGCGAGGCATATGATCGATCCAGCCGCAGCATGGACATGCTACATCAATATGGGCGTTCGCCGACTCCTAGATTGGTTCAAGGCGTCGCATGATGGCTACATTGACCTGAACAGAGACATTCCTCCCCTGGATGTCATTCTCGTATGGCATGCGTTCTTGCAAGACCCAGTTGCATGGGGCGACTTTATCGAGGAGTCTCAACTATTCTTTTCTCGGTGGAATCCTGATGAATTGGTGTGTATTATCGTCTGCTTTGATGCTCAAAATATCAGCAATTAACTCTTTTTAGTTAAAAGCTCTTGACGGCAACAGGCAGGGATCTTTCGCGCCTTCGCCGGAGTGCATGGACAGGATCAACCGTGTGTACCACGAGGCAGATACCTGCAGCCTCATGAGCATGTCGGTCGATTATGTCTTCTCCGTCAGTCCCAATGAAATGACTCAAGAGGTGATTCGATTATCCTCCCAGAAGAGACTGAACCATACGGTCATGACGCCAAGGGGTCAACAGAGATTCTTTTACGACTTCCATAAAGCCGTCCAGCGTCAACTTGACCTCGCAGAACAAGACGTCAAGTTCTCCTGGCATCGCATATACGTGTCTCGTGAGGACAACGAGCGGGCGTTGAAACCCGCCATCCAGCGCTACCAGAGGTTCTTCACTCTGGAGATGTTCAGAGAGGAGATCGAATACTGGCGTTTCGAATATCCAGATCATATTCGATTTACCGATTTCGATATCCATCTCGTCTGGAGAACACACAAGCTCGCACCCCAGAAATATGAAAGGTTTTGTACCAATTACTTCGGTGGCCTCGTATACATGATTCCGGATCCCCCTGATAACCAAGAGGTGGGGGTCTCCCGGCGCAATAGTAAGGATCAGATCTATGAGCACTTGTTTGGCGAGGAGTATGCCTTGTGTCTCTGCTGGCCATGTGTCAAGGGAAGAACGGACAAGCCTGCAGGCTGGCACTCTTTCAGGCGGCTCACTAGGCCAGTGGTGAAGACACAGTTGGCAGCGGAGATGGACCGTCGCCGCGCCGCAGCTGTGGGCATTCCTCTGGACTTTGCTGAGAAGCAATGCCGCAAATGTGGCTCTCATCCCCGGAGACATTGTCGAAAGAAGGACATGATTGAAGCCTCGGCAACAAAGCCTAAAACTCTTAGGCGCTCATTATACGATCGCGTTCCGACGCCTGGAACATCAGTCACCTCTCCCTACACTCCGAGTCGGAACCATCCCTTTGCTGTCCCGTCCAGAGACCTAGGAATGTTCCCGTTTCGTTCTGAGATTCTGGACCAAACCCGTCTGCAGTCTCAGTCGCCTTCAGCAGCATCAGTTTTGGTGACTCTAGAGCCCACACAGAGAAACGGAGACACGGACCTCCGAACCTGTAATCGAAGTCATAATTCTACCCCTGACCTCACCGTCGCATCTACACAGTCAGGCGACAGCGATATCGAAATCGATCCTACTTACTATACCCTGACAAAAACCCTGAGTATGTACCAGATATCTGCAGACGCGAGCGAACTCACTCCACGTACCGGCAACAGGAATGCCGATGCTACAGCCGATGATCCACGATATGTATCTAATGTTCAAACATCAGATGGCCCAGAGCCCGGGGCGTGGTTAGCTGGTTAAAGTTGCAGTATGTTAGTTACCAGCCACGGCGGAGGCTATCGATGATGGACGTTTCACTAGTATTTCTGGGGACGGTAATTACCAAGAGGTACTGTAGTTACTCCAGAGATAGACTCCAAGCTACCTTGTTCAAGTCGACGAGCTGGTCGTCCAATACAGCGCTCGTGCTTTCTCCACCTTGGCCAGTTATGAGTGACCCGACGTGAAACCTGAGAGGAACGTGAAATATTGACTGATTAGAGTGTTTGTCTCTGGCCACACGCATCGATGATTCAGAGTGAGGTCAACCAGTTGCGTCTTGAATCTTGACTCGGTGGCTTCCTAGTGCCTTGGGCCAAAGTCTCGACTCGTGTTCATTTGCTTGTCCTTAACCTCGCATAAGACACAAGGTGCATTAGTGTAGGTTGGTATATGTGTTGTAACGTCTGGGGGGGGGTATATCATAGCACTTCTCAAAACTTACAGGTCATTTGGGATCTACGTTGGTAGTCTCAGGGGGAATAATGGCGACTAGCCAACGGCGGCTAAAGCCATCCCCGCCCTTTCTCTCCCTCATAGCTCCATGTGATATCTGAGACATACAGCACGCCGAGGGAGCATAACCACACACAAGAGCTGGGACTATCGATCGGTAGGGCACGGCCACCGGCGTAAGGCCCGACCCATTGACGGAAACAATCACACACATAAACCTCTACATATGTATGTGTATGTACGAAGGTCAATGCGTGCCGTTGGCTGTGCAGAAGACATGTATGTATCAACCAACTCCCGAGGCCGGTAAAAAGCAATATTGTGCATCCTCCAGAATGACCTGTCTGTATACTCCGTACTAGCAGTTATTTTGTGGAATGTGCTGTTCGATCTGCTGCAGCTCGTTCCTGATCCTCTCATTGTCGTTGTTTTTCTTTCTACCGCCTCTGACAGACTTTGTCTTTCGTCCCTGGAATTAGCCATGGTTTCTTACACCACATAGAGATACATCGAGAAAAAGCAATATGAAACGGTCGTACGATGGGGGCAAGCAACCCGCATACGAACAGGGAGCAACATGTCCAACAAAAGTAAACCTAAGTCAAGGCTTAGACTCGAACATGGGAAATTCGAAATTTTCTCATCGGGGTACCAATCGCTCTCCAAGCATGGCTTGTTTCCTCTCAGCATCGAATATGGCTTCGCCTCCAGTCGTAGGCAAACATCTTCGGAATGCATTCAAGCTATGGCTGTGATGATCGACAGCTATGAATAGCAGTCGGCGCTGAAATGTGTCAAGACGTTGCATCCGTTCAATATCATCATTCCCTTCTCCATCACCACATGCCACTGGAGTTGTCTTTGGATTGCACTCCAAAGATGTTTGCCACGCCCTGCCATGTGTAGCTGGCAAATAGTTTTCATCACGTTTGTCAAGAGTTCATTGTCTCAAGACCATGTTTTTCGCGGAAATGTTTTGACTGATAGTCACAAACAGCGTGGTAAGCCGCATGGAAATAATCCCAGTCATAAGCAAGGGGGCATATTCAACGGTCCCGGAAGAATCCCGTTAACGGACCGTGGCAAGCGCCAACCCGATGTTCCCCCTTTGATGAATTGAGGCGTCAGCAACTAAAGTGATAAGGCTGTTGCTATAGCTGTTTCCAATGAAACACATCGGGGGTCAGGACCGACATCCGCTGATCACCCACCAACTTATTCCGAGTCTAATAGTGCATGTTTTTATTTATTTGTGTATGGTAGATTGTAGTCAAATGCCCGAATACCTACCGTAGTCGCAGTCTTGTGAAACAACACCGCTCCAGGTCGTTAGTGGGTTTAGTAGTTTAGCTAATATCGAACAGGATTATATGTCGGTCGCAAGCGATCTCCAGCAACGAGTTCCTCCAAAGCGCTTATTAGCTGGGGTGCTCGAAACAGTTTTCGTACAGAAAAAGCTCAGCAACAAACCTCGTAGAGCTCCCTGGTATTGATGTTGCGTTGAGACTATCGAGTGGCTGCTGAGGGCGGCGAAGGGTGCGTATTGGATGCCAGCATCGAGATTCGGTCCAACAAGACTGCAACGATGTCGTCGACTGGCTAGTACCCCCAAGACTACTTGTTGGTATCAGCAAGGAGGTATCTGAAATGTGACAGTACTGAATTTCGGGGTGGCTCTCCCCCCATGATCGTCCCTTGCCGCCCTTTTGAGTTGCCCTGTTGAGCCTGGCAGAGTTAACGTGTCTCCGCCACTGTGGTGCATCTGGAGATCATCCCAAACCACGGCGGAAACATCCTAGACATCGTCTTTTCGCGTGTGTGTGATCAATTGCACATCTTGTGAGACGGTTGACATCAAGATCAGGTAGTCGGACAACCATCTCCACACGATCTTTCCTCCCTACGACACAGCGGGCCGTGATCCTATTTAGCCGTCGAACTCGACTTGATTGCAACAGGCGCATGACTCTTCTCGCAACCCACAGCATTATTTTTGCGATGTCCTACTTGAGAAGGAGGATATGTTTTCGGCGAATCTTCAAGATTGCCTGCAGATCCTTTGGACGACATTTCACTACAAGGATTTTGGCCTTTTGCAAGATTCGTGATAGTCCTTGTACATCTTCACTTGAGGTAGTTGAAAGGAGACATGGGGTTTTAATGAATAAACACAGACAGCTGTGGGCTGAAACTGGCGTATATGAGGTTGCGATCGAACATGTTTACTCTTGACAGCAACGCAGTGAGGTTTCTCGGCATGGGAGATGACGTGGAAGACGAATGGTATCCCCCAAACGTTTCTCTAGAGCACCCCCTGATCCTGATCCTGATCCTGCGGCAAACGAGATCACAGCATGCTGCACGCCCGCTAGTGATGCTATGGTAAGCTCAACGGCCCGAGTTTGAGCGTTTGGAGATTGGCAGCAAGGGCAACAACTGGGGCCAGTTTGAAGTGACTATTCTGAAAGGGGAGAGCTCAGAAGAGCCCAATGCAATGCCCCCCCCCCCATTTGGTCAATCCATGAAGTTGACAGGACCTTGAAACTCACTCGCTCAAGAACGAATCGCCATGCCAGCCAGCCGTACGTCCAAGGACAAGAACCGGAGGCTCTTCTTCGACAGATCCTGAGTCGGCAAAGCTGGGTCAAGGGCCTGACGTCCCGACGATCCTTTAGGCGATGGACTGATTTGAGAAGAGACGGAATCCATGACGGGAAGTTCCGTTCATGGAGACCCTTGAAGAGAAAGGCTTAAGTTATGTTGTGCTTTATAACATGGGACGAAGTCTATCAAGTTTCCTTTGACACGGACCAGAGTTACCCGAACAGGCAATCTTGTCGTGGTGTGGGGGGGAATAACGGTCGACGAGGTTAGGGGTGCCAGACACTCGGGCAAGGGATTGAAAGCTGGCAGATGGTGAGAGCACGTCCTGTATCCGTAGCCGCAACGCCAGCCATAACAAAAGTCCAAAACGGAACAAGCCGTTGAACAGGAAATGAACCTATTCTAGAATCGGGATTCTGCTCGCCAGAATGGAGTTAGTAAAGTGGATGAAGCCGAGCATCATGAGGGTTCCAGCAAGGTCGGAGGATGCGGATAAGAGGCGTAGTTCATTTCGTGTATGACCTCCGTGAGTCCGTAGTAGCGTTGCTGACTTCGCCTTGCGTGCGAGCAAACAAGCAAGCAGCAATAAGGCCAAGTCAGGAACGCCAAGTGCTGTAGGTGATATGATTAAGGGATCTATGTATCCGTAGCTCTGTCATCATATGGCTGGCACACGCAGACCGAGATAGACTGTACAGTACCTTGAGTTGGAAGGGGTCTCGCATTGTCGGCCCGTGATTGATCAACCTCGGCAGTCGTGCTAGCGCAGGCCGTTCAGATGCCAGAAACCAGAAGCCCAACCGAAGCCTTGGAGCGCAGTGCTAAAGCTGGTGACACTTTAGTGCTGTTAGCGCTGTAGTGACACTGAGATTGACTAGATTGAGTCCTATTAAGCCTCAACCCCAAAGACGCGCCCGCGTGTATTGGGGCAGGCTAGAGCAGGACAGAAAGCGGAACTTCCACCTTTGTCCAAGTCTAACAGAGACGCAAGAGAGTAAAAATCAGGCCACCATGACGAGTGGAGGTAGGGCGGACGGGGGTGCGTCGGGGTGTGCAGCCCCCAACTCCAAATCGAGTCTAATCCACATCTCGCGTGGCCAGCGCCCTGGGATAACAAGGCAAGGGTGTCCCCTGCTGATCGCCGCCATCTGTGAAGATCAATGGGAAATCCTCGTGGGATGGAGGTCCCAAACGAGATGCCTAGTTGATCTTGGGGGGGAGACTGGCCAATAACATCTCGGAGATATCCGTCAGGGATGTTGATGCGAACGAGTTCATGAGTGGTTGCGCATTTTGGTCATATTTTGCGATGCCATGCAATTCCTCGTTGCCCAGATAGACGTTGAGGCTTGCTATACGCTGAGTGGTGCTTATACTGCTGACTTGGATAGGTAAGCGGACGAGGCAGAGAGCGAGGCACATGATTTTCAAGACCCGGGCAATCCTGAATCATGCGGATGAGTTCAGGCAGCATTGTAGCGCATGTCATGATTCAACTGTGAGGCTGCTTTGAGGTCCGTGTTGATTGTGTCCCAAGCATCCATTTGTAACTGACTGGGTTGACTCTAGTAGCTACCTGTGTCCTTCCTTCTCCAAGGAACATCCCCAAATGAGTTTTGATGAGGCAGGTGTGAGCCACCTAAGTCTCTGGGATAAGATCTGACTAATCATTCAGTAAGTAAATACACTGCAACCCCTGTATTTTTGTTAGCTCGTGACCTGACTACAGGGGTCTAAACTATATATCTTATATAATTTTCTAACTATATAAAGATAAAAGCTAAAAGTTAATTAGATCTTATTCTTTATTATTATAGCTTTTATTTTACATTTTTTAAAGATATTAAATAGCTATTTTTTAGGATTTTATAAATACCCCTGCTTGTAGCGGTGGGGTTGTACTGAGCTAACAATAATTCAGGGATTGAACTAAAAACAACTGAACAACATTCAGGTCCCTTTTTCGCATATTGCGAAAGCGAACCCGAGCCGCAGGTGTCATCCATAATGCCCGTCAACTAAGACAATTAAGCCTGTTTAATTCCATTCCATTAGATTCCCCGTACTCCGTATTGCGCTTACTCTATCCCTCCAGGCGTTCCAGGCGTTCCAGGCGTTCCAGGCGTTCCAGGGAGTAAGTTCGCTTAACGTCCGGGTAAGACATGTGCCGACAATTGTAGGCGAGGTGTGGTGGTTGTCGAGTAACAACGCCAACCTCCCTCCACTGGGCTCTTGCTTTGATCCACTGAGAGCGGCATTTCTGCAAGCATCTCTTTTTGGGTGGTGGTGGTGGTGGTGTTGATGATAATGGGAAAGAACTGACTGTCTAATGCATTTCCAATATTCAATACCCTTTCCTCACAGTGCACCTTCCACAATCCGATCCGATGCTAATAAACTCCCTTGCATTGCGTTGCATCACATCTCACAATCACATCAGCTACCTAATACCCGTGTCTCAGGCTGAGGTAATCAATCACTTTTCCCTTCTCCTCCCCCCCAAATTTAATCCTTTTCTTTGTCGCCAACATTGACTCTGTTGAACCTAGCATCTCTCGGCACGGCAGGGCAGTGAGCTGAATTGACCGATCGACAGATTTTCTCCAAGCCAAAAACCTTGTTCTCCTATCGACGAGTTCTGGAAGTGACCCTGGCAACCTTGGCTAGCATATCACCAATCAAGTCTCCCGCAATCGAACCAGATTCCACCAACTTCATCATCCCGCTTTGCTTGCCGGTCGGCTGGTACCCAAGCTAATTTCGGTATATACGTAATCCGTGTGTCCTGTGCACGTTCATGTGAAACTAATACGCTGGTCTGCTCATACATACTACCCGACACCCGTCGATTAATAGCTCCCTTGGGCTCACCAAGCAAATGCCGAATGCGCCCCCAAAGCCCCTTTCTAGTCCCTACAGTGGTTGTTCTGGTCTTTAGCCGAACAACCTACTGATTCTACCTGAAATAAGGATCAAGGTGGATTCATTTACATTACTCCCACTCGGTAGTGTTTCGATGCAAGACAAGGCTAACCGCGAACGTGTTGACATAGATCCTAAATACTTAGTCCGGTGAACCCGTTGTCATGTTCTTCCGCTGGCAGACACGCTATGACTTTCGACAACCTTCTGTTGCGATCATCTGCTCACTACCCAGAAACTAGATCGGCTTGTGGCTGTTCTCAAACCGACCACATCAGTGACAAAATTATGTTTCAGCTGTTACGTCACTGTCTAAGTTACGCCAACACCGCGATTCTCGTTGAGTTTCTGTTTTTATGCAATCGTAGGTGGTTCTCCTGAGAATATACGTCTGTTCAAACAGTTATTTGAAGCTTGGGTTATGCAGTATCCACCGCCTGGAAGTTGGAACTCCACATGCCACACAAGTTCGTGCACTTCATCTGGAGAATCCAAAGTCCCGCTGATCATTGGGCCATCCCACAGACCACACAGACCACTGACGGCTAAGCCGACTGTGCCTCAGAATTGCCGTCGCTGCGCAGACAAGTGTTGTTATAATCTGAGTTCGGTATACTAATAAAGATCCGACACTGCGAAGACTAACGATGACGTCGACAGGGTCTTCATGCGCTCAGGGAGGGCCCATCACATATCCGTTTCATCGGCCAAGTAACTGACAGAACAGTTAAGCAGATCCCTGGGCAGCCAAGATCAACATATCCTATATCGTCCATTGGGTTCTAGGTTTCTCGGAGAACTACACACAAACCTGAATTAGATCATCTCTGACTGGGGACGAAGTTAATCGATCGAGGATACGGATAGTTAGGACGCAAATCAAAATCACCACACATGTCACATCACGCATTTCATCCCAGCGTTGTATCGTAACAGGACCAATACGAGAAAGGCTTATGAGGATTCGCGAGCCCAGCCCTTTGAACGTCTCTGCACTTCAGCAATCAGCTTGGTAGGAACACGTTTGTTCCCAAACAATAACCTGGGTGACACTATTAAACGGAGCTGTGGACGAATGCGTGGGAGTTCATTTTGGTTTGAAGCTTCATCATACAGTTATGACTCGATACAGCTGTGGCTGACGGAAGCGTGGCTACTATCGCATGGCAAAAAGCAATCAAAAGGGACTTGGCACGTGTTGTCGCTTAAAGTTTGACACGCGCCGTCCTGGATGGCTTGTCCTATTTTGTCTCAACATCATTTGCCAAGCCTAGATGTGCTCACCCTTGGAGAAAACATTCGACGCCCACAACCCGAGTCGATATTTTTCATAGCGGCAGGTCTGTCTGTTGATGGCCGAAGGTTTAGAATCCAGCTGAAACACTTGACAAAGCCAGCTTTCTAGAGTCAGAGATTGGATACGTAACTGCGTTACTATGTGTGCCTGTACGGACCTCGCACGATACTACTCTCATGACTCGCGAGCTGGGAAGCTTGGAGAAGTCGACCAGACAGGGCAGGGCACCGAACGCTTGGCTTCATGCCCCTGTCCCTCCTCATGAAGCAGCTTGGTCGATCACTGTCGACTGCACACCCACCTCCTGAACCCTACGCCAAGAAATCCCGCCAGTGTAAGCGAGGAAGGGGAGGCGCCCGCTAAAACGACGATCATCCAAATTAGCCTGCTTAGCCAGTGACGACACAGGTGAAAACGAAAAGGTCGCCAGGAGCGTGGCCCCGGGGGGTAAGAAAACTCATGCCTGAATATAGGGTATCAAAATTAAACTCAGCAAAAGATATACTAAACTTATCCTAATTTACCTAAATCTTTTTGTCATTTAGGATCAAGGTCCTGAGTTTTCTTTCCTCCCCCAAGCGTGGCTGAGATGCCCGAACGAACACCAGTCGCACCAATACCACGACATCATTGCACTGCCGGTACGCCGCTGCTCGTTGTCGCGCAAATCATCTGAACTTGGTTCGAGAGCTAGGAAGTGCCCAAGCCCAACATGAAAACACAAGCTTATTCTCTTCACTATGCCTGATGTCCAATTCCTATTTTCACATCATTAGGAAAGAACGTGGCCGGCATAAATTGACTGTATGAAAGGAGGTTTTCTGCCACGGGTTGAAACGCTTCCGCGTAAGAACCAATGAATGCTGCATTCTGGCAAAGCCTTGGACCAGTAAATTACGAAAATTTGAGCAGATCACGCACAGAATTCAGAGGCCCCGGAGACGATCTAAAGTTCAACATCTAAAGATTTCATCATGGACACGCAAGAGGTTGCATTGCGTTGTACCAAAATAATTATTTGGACCGATATTGTCTCGTCGCTTGTCCATCATACTCGAGAGCGGACGCCGGATCAGCTCTGGGGTAAGCTATTGGAAGCTTCAGAGGCCTGTCGAGTATGTACACACAAATGCAGACCACAGCGACGAAACCAGGATGGAACGAGAGTTGAGCACTAGGAGCGGTTCTGACACCGAATAAGGAAACGGTGGCCCGGAACTCGATGCAGCGCGGCGGCCGGGATGGCACGCTTGGCTCAAGGTTCTAGGTTAGGTGGACACCCTATCTCGGCCGGGCGCGTGGAACTCCCGGCGCCGGAGAGCAGCTTTTGGTTGATTTGGGGCTAAGGTCACCACGCACAAACACTACCGCCTTGTTCGGCGAACTTAATGCACGATCCATTGAGATGAGTGTGAGTGAACCTGAGGGCAGGCAGAGGTTTAGGAGCGGGAAAGGGCACGGTCGTTAGAGCCAGGGGACATGTCTTCGATGGCATCGACACAGGCAAATGAGACCCCACGAAAGCCATGCTTAGGGAGCAGGGCAGGGATAGCGATTTACAGCGACTGGTACTGATACAGATGGTGCTGTACGTACCACTACCAGCCAGCCAGCCAGCCTATCGACCGTTTGACCACGGGGCGATCACGGATATCCTGGCGCATGGCCAAGCATTCTAGCACACACACTCGTGGATCTCACTCAGACCCATACGCCGAGCGCTAACTAACATAGCGTGTATGCACCTCGGTATCCCACACTCCACCCACGCCCTCTTGACCCAAGACAGACATGCAAACCGCCCCTCCCTTGCTCAAGATCACCATCAGAGTCGTCACAACATCTCCTTCGTGAGTGGGGACGTCACTGCCGGGGCAGATGCTCAACACAAACTCAAGAGGTTAGACCCATCGAGCGGCATCAGGGAACCTCCCGTCAGCATCCTTCAGCCCTTGCCCTTGCCTATCGTCTCCTTTGTGACCCTGTCCAGTTGCCAACGATTTCCCTTGAGTCCTAGGATTTGAGCACCGGTAGGGCTCCACACCCAATTTTGTGACAGCTGCGCTTGGAAAGCCATTTTGGAGGGGGCGTAGGCGTATCAAAACAAGTCTACGGTCCTCAGATCTGATAGACGGGTCTCCTCCACCCTTTGACAGGTTCCTTTTCCCACACCAAGGACTTACTTAAGTTCCCAAGTCCCCGACTATTTCGCATCTAACATGAGCTTCTAAGAATTCTTCCCATCAAATACGACTTTGGCAGTACAAAAGGCTCGTCATTAATATTTGCCAGTGGCTTTTCATTTCCCACCCATAACATCACCGATAACTATCAGACACGGCACTGCCTTAATACTGGCTACTTGACTTGACTGCTTCGATTACTTCTACCAGCAAATCCTGATTAATCCCGAGGCCGCCCGCAAATGCATACAGCACCTGGATCTTTCATGCCTAACCAATACAATCAACAAGAAACACACCTTTTTACTCGACGCGACCAGTATCAACCTCCTTCGCCCCCAATGGAGGAACAAAAGTGCTCTCTACCCTCAATCTCGAACCTCCTGGGTTTGGCCGATGCCGGCTCACCCACGAGTGAGTCCTCACCAACCTCACGGCAACATTCTCCTCGCTTTGAAGGTAAGTCGTTTTCATGATGACCACGAGGGCGGCTCGCTTACAATCTCATAGTTCCTGCACCTTCACATGGTCATAGCCGAGCTGGATCTGAATGGGCTAAGTCGTCGCACCGAGGGCTTCCCCCTACACCACCTATGAGCACAGATGCATCTTTCGAAGGCTACAGCTCTCCCACAAGGAAATCATTCAACCAGGCGTATCCAAGCTCAGCACCAAGACCATACTATTACGAGACCACGCCACCTCTAGAAGTCGATGCACAGCGTCAGGCATCAGTAACAGCTATTCCTCGAGCAACACCTCCAGCAACGGCCCCTTATCCTCAGCAAGCTCACCCCACGGTATACGCCACTCCAGCACCAGTGGGCGCTTATTACCAGACGGCACTGGTGCCTCCTGCCGTCCAGCCTCAAGAGATGAACCCTTACTACCAGCGCCCACTCCCACAAGCTTATCCCCCACCAGTGAGCATGCCGGCACCTGCTCCCTCGGGAGCTAACCCGTGGCAGCACCATCACTATCTTAACCCAACTGGAGCGACTGCATTCCCGCAAAGCCAGGATAGGTATATTTGCCCGACTTGCAATAAAGCCTTTAGCAGGCCCAGCAGTCTACGAATCCATAGTCACTCACATACCGGAGAGAAGCCCTTCAAATGTCCCCATGCCGGATGTGGCAAGGCTTTCAGCGTACGCAGCAACATGAAACGTCATGAGAGGGGCTGCCACAGCTTCGAATTCAATGGATCTGTGATTCGGGGTTGAGGGATATATGTGTCGGATGACGAGATGGTTCTACGAAGAGGGATGAATGCCTAAGAAAGCTCGAGACGATTATGCCTCACGGAACGAGCATCATTACAACAAGGCCCTGGATGGATGGATCCGGTCTTTTCACTTGTTATTGGGATGGAAATCCTGGGTAGACCCATGTCTAAGGATTTCCCGGCTTGGCGTCGCGGCGAACTGGGGAAAAGTCGGAGGGAGGAAAAGCTAAATTCTCTTCTCGACGCTGGTCTGTATTACTGGAAGTCCGGTGTATCGTGTTATTTTATTATTGTATTCCTTTTGCGGATAGTGTCTGTTACTTTCTTGGGAGGCAGCTATGGTCCTTTTAGACGGCGCAGAGGTGGAACTGGCTTGAGAACCTAGCGAAGCATCGTGCACGGCGTTTAGTTTACTACTGTATGTTATTTTATCGGCACGCAAAGAGATCGACTGATGAGAGTCGACGGAGATAGCGAGAGGCGGATACGATACGCCCAAGGCAAGACCAGGGAGGCTATGGAGCCATGAATATCAAAATATTACAAGATCAAAGCACAATCGTTGCCCGAGATGAAGATGTGAATTTGGAGTCATGCAGACATGAAAAGTGAAGGAAGTATGTAGCAACGGAGTGAATTAATTCGGCCTAATGCTCTACCGATGTCGACGTACGCCGGCCGAAACGGGGAGAACTATGATACTAACTAGAAGGCGAGGAGTGCGCAGCTTGGACCATCAAAGATGAAATCGGCTGATAGACATGGGTGAGGCGACCAGACAAAAGAAGGAAGGACAGGTAGGACATGGCATGACAGGCAACGGTTAAATTTGAGCATGTGCTACAATCGTTGTTATTACTGTGCTGGTTATTACTATGACTTGTTTGCGTCTGTCTGTTGGTTGCAAGTTCAAAGGTACTGACTGTTCGTTGCTTTTGTGGGTGAGACACCACGAGATGAGTGGGTCTTGATTGGTCTGAGAAGGGTTTGACCGCTGCAGTGATGGACGAGAAGATCTCCCTGCAACTGCAACTGTAACATTAGCTAATGAATGAATGGCAATACCTACCTATTCAGTGCATTCTGGGTCGTTCACTCACTCATTCACTCACTCACTCACTCACTCACTCACTCATTCACTCATTCACTCATTCAATCATTCAATCAATCAATCAATGACTCCATTTTCAAGGACCTTGGAAGCATAAACGGGTCTCAGAGGATCCATACTGTTGAGCGAAGACGATTATACGACGTTTTTGAAAAAGAACTGGAATTATCTACTGCGACATCACCTAACAAGAGCCTGGAGGATCCCTGTAATATCTGCTGGGTACAGAGCGAAAATAAAAGGTGCCTGCCCTGAGGGATCGGGTCCCTTTGTCATTGATGACAAGTTGGGTATCCGTAGCTTGGACAAGTATGGAAGGAAGTCATCGGGGGATGTGTCGGCGCAAATATGAACTTGGAGAGAAAGGTGAGGTAGGGGTAGGTATGCTAAACCTGGGGTTCCCTCACCTTCTGTTGCTTCTGCTCATGCTCATGTCAAGGCTGGGCGGACCGGTTCGGGTTGGTACTCCGCCTGCCTCGTGTCTTCTTATGGTCTGTGTGTGAGAGTTGACTTATTAATTACTAGTTAGTAGTCACCTTGGAGAAACTGACTGTTGACTGACTTGTGACAGGGGCAAGGGCAAGGTATTTGATGGGCTGGGACAAGGGCTTGAATGATCGACTTCCACAATCCATTCTTTTTCTTTTGTGGTGCTTCGGTAATTATTATTAGTACGTACCTACCTACTCAAGATTGCAGCATAAAGAACATTACAAATGAGTGAAATGAGCAGCATTGAATGCCTTGCTGCACATACTGTATGTACATATGTACAGTGCCTGATCTGTACTAACATATGCTCGTCGAGTTGCACTTGTGAATGTAACCGGAAAAGGGTATAGTCATGCACAATTAATGGCGATCTTCAGTGGGAGAAAAAACAAATAAGCTACTGTACCTTGCCCTCCGTAAGGTAAGGTAGTGTTACCACGGCCACGGCCACGGCCACGAGGAGGATTCCTAACAAAGCATGGTGCAGATCCGTTAGTCTAGTCCATGGTACATACCTATTCTTTCCTGTCCCATCACTAATAAGGTAAAGTACCTTGAGGTTTGAGGTAAAAAAGAAAAAAGAAAAAAAAAAAAGATGCAACAGTTAGTGCGTGTGAGAGCCGGAGGTCAGTGAATTGAAGGGACGTCGCAGTCAGCCAGGAAAACGGCACAGACCAGAAGCAGGACCATGACACCGGATGATGCTGTCTCTTTAGCACGGGAATTTGATCAAGCTAGAGTTTAGTCCTCGGGCTGGGTTGGGGGAGGCTGAAGTGATTAATTCCTTTTCGGCTGACCTTGCGATAGCCTCAAAGCTTTGTTTTGGACTTCAATGCGCACACGCACACGCACACGCACGCGTCGTGTCACAGACAATCTTCAACGCTTCAGATTGGGAATACGATGGGACGGGAAACCCGTAATTGCATAAGCACAAGCACAAGCACAAGCACAGCACGTCCACGAACTCGCAAAAAGGAAATCACAGAGAACCTCGGACATTTTCTTCTTTCATGCTTCTACGCTTTGACTGTGGTCCAAGGTTCACGGCTCATCTCAAAGAAACGGTGTTATCAGCTTCATTCATTCAGTCTTTCATTCAAGGGGGGTTCCCATCAGGGCCACGTTCCCCCCCCCTTTGGGCGGGGAACTTCTGGATCCATCTGTGACGGTTAAGAAATAACGGGCGGGCGGGCGCAGGGAAAGAAATGCAAAGGAAAGAAG
>LTDI01000953.1:0-10851 GCA_001654545.1 Fusarium agapanthi
GGGGGGGGGGGGGGGTTATGATGAACCATTATGCCTTTAGATCCCTGTCCATGTACATTTCAAGTGTGGAGAGGACAAACAGGGGTACGCCGGTTCAGGTCTGAAGGATGTTGGTGAGCTTCTTTGCATTAAAAGCTCCTACAGCATACACCGCTTCTTCAGAAATAGATCTAGAGGCAGGACGAGCCCCAGCTGCTTCAGCACGTTCCTCAGCTTGACAACAACCTGCGGTCACTCACTACTTAACTATGTAAAAGCGAACGGGCAAGCATACCGTACTGAGGTTTCGGCGAGACTACCACCACCGTAATACAGCGTTGATGGACCATGGAGCTCCTGCCAAGCCTCTCATCCCACATCCCACGAACCGCTAGCACCATGAGTTGGTTCTCTGCTGCCGTTCAGCTGTGCATTGGTCTGTATTGTACGGAGGTACCGTAAACTCGTCCAAAGAAGAAGAAAAGGTGGTGGGCGACTGAGACCAAGGCCCTCGGTTGGCCAGAAGAGCACGCTTCAACTGAAGTGGGCTGAAAGGCCAGCCACGCCCAGCCCTTTCTCACCTACCTGATCGCAGTTCTACTGCAAGGCACGAGCCCTCCTGATCATGGCAGAATCTGTGAGGGGTAAGAGATGGGCATACCTTCAAGATTGAGGCCCAGGGTCGGCCGCTGGTTGGTCGAATATGACACCTATTAGTGTTCTCCTCTGTAGCGACTTGGGCGGGACCGGAAGAATCTCTCAACACCAAAGACCGCATCCTCCTTGTCGTGCCATTCGTCGCGGCCCTCGCTTCTAACATCATGACGACACCATCAGGAAATGACTTGCAGTAGTAGCTCAAGGGCCTCGGGACAGCAATCCCCCGATCTTCTCTTTCCGCTGGTCCACGTGCGGCACGAGGCTGAGCCCGTGACAGGATCGAGCGGGTGAGTTTGATTGCCATGTAGTACCAGGTTCAACACCAAGCAGGAATCATTCTGAGTGGACAGATGGAGTTGATATCAAAATGTACTGTAGGGTTGCAATTCCCATCAGAATATATTGGGATGGAACGGTAGACGGGTCATCTCGGTGGCTCCTCTCCCCGTCCGTCTTCGTTCCGTTGGTACCTGGACGACGACATTGACATCCTTATTATCTATGCTATACATAGAGGCTGCCGTGGTTTATTATATTGGACTTGAGTTCCCTGTCTGTCATATCTCACGACATGGAAATAACGCAACAAACCACAACAAAGCGATGGCTGCACTCTCAATTTGATGCCAGGTAGGTATGGATGTATTTTTGTACATACGTGGGACATGACTGCACCTTCCAGGGTCCTGCAGCTGATGCTACCACACATACATGCATACATACATGTCCATCGATACCAGACAAGGGATATAACCGACGAGTTCACAGCCAAGAGCACATCAGCATCATCGCAAACCCACTCAGTGTGTGTGTTTCTCCTCCCCCGCCGTTTCAAACGCCGGGTTGCTCCACCTTGACATTGCATCGCGAACGGGTCAAGACGAGACGTGAGATGGTCCTTGATCAGGTCGGCTTTTACTAATAATGTATGTACGGTGATCCTTCGCTTCATCAAGCTTCAGGCAATCACTGGGTTCTATTCTGCCCTCGATACAGCAAGTAACATTTGCGTATTGTCCTCCAATAGCCATCATTCGCTTGCCCATCCCAATGCAATCATCTGCATGCGATGAGACCCTGCGGCTTCTTGACAAGGGGCCTAAAGCACTGGTATCGAACGGGAACTTGGGAATTATGACCTTGATAAGATAACCCGACGATCCTCTCACTTGATACTCACGGAAGTCTCGGATTCAATGAGCAACGGACCCAGTGGCAGATGATACCGGTACTTTGCAAGCCAACAACGTATTTCAAGTATGTATGGTCTTGCATGCAACGAACACTTCTGTTCTACTATGTACGAACATGTCTTGATACGCAAGCCTAAACTAAGACGGCAGGGTTTCGGCGCAGGCATCATCCCTGCTTGAGATGATGAGCCCGTCTGTCCTCAAAGAATGTGGTTTGTATTTTCCGAGGCTTATTATAATAACTTTGATGCTTCGTTAGATCCGTTAAGCAATGGATCATACCGGCTTTCTTTTCGATCGTTCAGCTCTTCCCAAGATGCAAACTCTGCAAGCAAGCACCGGAGTGGACTGCATTGGCTTGCGTTTGTTGGCCAGTTTCTCCACCAATATTTCGTTCACGGTGGCTAATTCGAGACTTGCAACTCTGCTGCAGTCAAGAGGCCACGCAAGTACACCAAGAACAGACCGTTCAGGTGTCAACTCCTCCACAATCCTCACAGAAGTTTGGGTGTCTGTCTCTTCTGTGAAAGGAGCCCCGTTTCTCCTTGCCACAAGAAAGGGTTGGTTGACTTCCATCTATGTACCTAGGTAGCTAATGCACTCGAGGCTGACTCGCATTCACGTATCATCCCTCGGTCCAATCCAGCAGAGACACAAAACAAGATACCCACCGTGAAGGTTGAGAGTTGTTATTACATACATAGACCACTGCTTCTTGATCGTTACGGCCCAACTTAACCGAGTCTCTGCTACACAGACTCCTTCTTTTTTTTCCTTTCCCCCCAAACAAGACGATGCGGCTCTTCAACAGCCCGGCCGGGCACGAGGCACAAAAGACAGTTCACTGGTCTCTGTGATTAGGCAGGGATCATTGGACAAATAGCAGCTGCAGAAGCCATGAACAAGCCGTGTGCGGTGCCAGCAGATCGTAGGATGGCACAAACCTTGATCGTCCTGTCATTTCTCATCCCAAGGCCGTGGTCAAGGTTCTTGCTGCCGTACGGCAAACATCTTCTAGGGCTGAGGCAGGGCAGAAGGCCTCAAAAGTTGGTCACGGCTGGTTAGAGGCAATCTGTTGGTCCATTGCCGTTCCTGAACCGGTTCCTGGAACACAACCTAATAAAAGTTAGGATCGCAGAAGTTGGCCGCATGAAACGTGGCATGCGAGTTGCTGTGTCGTTGCCGCCAAATCATCATACTCTTCGCGTTCCATTTCCTTTCAGTAAATGCCGCTCTTTTGTTTTTTCTACGACTACGTATTGACAGCCGAGTTTTGCCAGGTCATGCCATGACGTTGTTTGACAGCCTGCTATAAGCCCAATGCCACCATGGCCTCGTGCGTGGCTGATTAGTTCTCACCCAACCTGAGCCTTTGTGTTTCGTATGATTAACCCATCACGATCTTGACCGTTTGATGTCACAATGCTATCGCCGTGTAGGGTTGTATTCTGCTTCATTCTGCATAAAACAGACCATGCCACTTTGGGGCCACTATGTTATTTCTTGACTTGCCTCATAAGCCACCAACAATGTACACCACGTACTCTTATTCATGCTTCGGCTATGGAGCTAAGTCCGCGTATAGGGTAACCAGCACTTGAAATCATATCCACGGTCTTCCTCCCCTTCCCCAGGTTATTCCCGATGATAGTTCAAGCCACAAACCTGCAACGCCAGGAATAAATGTCGTCAAGCTTTATACTTGTGTTTCAGGAGTCAAGGCTGGGCAAAGTAGTAAGAGGCGGTGAGTCCACTTCTTCATGTAGGGTAGATATCTCCAAGGAACAGAGAGCAATTGTTATCACAGTCAGCCGAACCACAGTGAAACTCTATGTGCATTCTGTACATATTGTAACTATCACTTCTCTCTTCAATCTTACCATGGAAAGTGCTTGCTTGGTCTAGTATGGGTTGATAATGTTGTATTTGAACGGAATAATGATATAAACCCACGGGTTAGGTACCTTGCCAAACAAAACAACTATTGCATTCTAAAAGAGCGAAAAGGAAACACATAAGCAACTTGGCTTCATTATGTCCATCTAATAGCAGAGATACTTAACTGCTGTTGAACGGTACTTGGCATCCAATTCCTCACCAACGGAAATATGGATTCAAGGGAACTTGCCACTCATTTCTCCCGTCTTCGTCAGAAGCTCCCCGAGTCTCTCCTGAATTATCAGGAACTCTCCAGGTGTCTTCGGAGTCCTCCTTGTCGGGACCTGCAGACCAAGACTCTGGATGAGGTGACGTTGCCGGGTAAGATGAGCCACGTACTTGCAGTATCGTGCACTCGAACCATGCCTCCTCAGCTCTGAGCAGACGCTCCTGACAGTGCTTGAGCTCGGTATACATACCGAGATCCCTAAAGAAGTCCAGGACGTCGTATGTGCACTCGCGAGATACGTCGTCCAGGGAGAGTTTGCCAATGACACGCATCAGCTGTGAAGGGTCGGCGTCTCGTGCCCACTCGAGCATATGACACTGTATCTTAATCCAGGTGACGATCCATTCGGCATCGAGGCTACCGCTTGCGAGCCGAGACTCGACAGTGCCATGAGTCTCCTTTCTGACCATGGGCGCTATCTCACCCATCAACTGGCCTTTCCAGTTGTAACTATAGTATTTCTCAAAAGTAGTGTCGTCACACATGAGATGTGCGACCTGATGCACGCCCACGTCGCAGGCCATAAGCTCGGCGACTCCTCTCCAAGCAACCTTTGATGCTTTCAGTAAGTCATCATCGCCGTCGCCTTTGTCATAATCCATTTCATAAACGGGTGATAGGATGTCCGCTTGCCTTGCTGCAGCCTTCATTTTCTTCCGTTGCTCGTCTAGCAGAGGCACGCCTTCAGATGACCTACAAGAAGTGATGGTCTGGGAGACTGGAAAATCGAGCTGTGGAGGTAGATCTCGGCGGGCACGGTTGGATTCATCATCTAAATGTTTAGCCTTGTCCTCATTGATCAACTCACTGACGTAGGGCATATAACGAGCTTCTCGCCGAACTCCTTTGGCCTTCCTTGGCCGATCGAAAGGTCTGCCGTCTTCGCACTCGTAGTCGGAACCATCACTTTCGCACTCAGGTTCCAGGAATATTCCATCGTTTTCCTTCTCATGGGCTTCGCGAATACGTTCGAGCAGTGCCACGTTGGAAGCAATAGGATCTTCTCCGAGCTTCCTCGCCCGTGAAATGTATCGAGGTATGAAATTCAGCCCCGCGACTACTCGCCGTGCCATGTCTGCAGTCACGTTGCCACTCAACTCAACACCAGTAAAGCGCCGGATAGACTTGGAGTAACGAGCAAAACTTCGCGCCGGGGAATGCAGTGTAGATAGCACCGGGTCGGATGCCCACTGGAGGGCCGCGTAGTTTCTCGATGCATCCATGTCCATCTGATGGGGCCCATTGCCGACATGAACGTGGAAGCCACACGAGGTATTGACCCGAAGACGTAAGTTATTAGTCAAAAGCCTAACAACGACTGACACGAGCCGGTATGCTTCATCGCAAGCATACATCGGTGGGCTTGCAATCTCCACCGCATCCCACGCATAAGCCTCGTTCTTCCACTCTGTTCCAGACTCTGACACTGAGCCGTCTGTCGTGACGATCCATGGATATTCCTTAGTCTCACTTTGATTTGCGACGGAATTCTCTTCTACCGTCCTTGCACAGAATTCATGATCTCGTAGCAATTCTAAAACTGCTGTTACGCCATAGTTATGACCCGTGGCTGGCGCAAGGCCAGGGATGCTGTCATCTGCTTCAACTTCAATTGGATTTACAGCCACCAGGAATTCTAGCTCGAAACCGAAGCTGACGCGTGGAGGCCGAGTAAATTTGTCGTTGTACTTATGGTCCGTCTCTCTGGTACCGCGAGGCTCCATCTCGCCTATCTGCTCGGAAGCAGGTTGATGATTCCCAGTATTGGTAGCAATGTTTTGCTTCCCCATGTTGAAATAATATTTTTATGCTTGCGTGATTAACAGAGAGCTTGCTCTGTTGTTCCGGAGTTATCAAAATGTATAATGCTTCAATCTTCGACTTTCGATACCAGATCCCTTTGGCTCCTTGAGACTGATCGACCAAGAGATGACATCGGCTCTTTATATGTACATGACTTGAGCAAGTTCGGTCCCTTCCTATTAGTCGTTAGCTTGCTACCAAGGCGACATGTTCAAGACATACAATTGTCATCTTCGGCAGCTCAGAAGAACACCACACACTGAGTCGAGAGAACATCCCGGCATTTCATTGTACAATCACATAAAAGACACAACACCCATAGTCCAAAAGGCTTTCAAAGAGCTGAAGATCAAGCCATTATTTTGTTGTCTTGTTCAAAGTGATCGAGTTTTCCTACTCCTTTCGCCTCTTGCTATGAACGTATTGAATTGTAAAGCATAAACAAAAAACCACCACCCTCGCCAGTGCACCTCTCCGTCGTCCCCATGAAAGGCACACAGCACCCCCGGTCTTTCAACCCGCCAGTCGGTACGCCGAAGCGTGTCATTACCTCATCCAAGCTTTATCAAAGCTACATCGTTGGGTCTTATACTCATCAAAAGGTATCGCATTGCACGTCGAAAAGGTGTATTGTAAAATAAAATGGGCAAGAGAAGTGAAGAACCGTGCACAGGATACAGAGCCTGCTACTCATCGGCCACGGGTGGCACGTGATGGGGGGCCAGGATATTGCCGTAGCACTGCTGATGCAGCACCCCATGCTTAAACCTCCGACACTTAGATGATGTAGGCCAGCATGCCGAGAGCCACAGCGGCGGCCGCACCCCTGCCCGCTGGCGCCATGGTAGGGGCAGCGAAAGCATCGGATGTCGTCGATGTCACGGACTCGGCAGTGCCAGTAGCTTCCGATGAGGCACGAGTGGCGGATGTAGTAGCAGTGTTGGTAGCAGTGCTGGAAGTATCGTCGTCATCGTCGCTAACCACGTCCTTAGGGGGGCTCTGCTTGGCGCATTTATCTTCGATCTTGGAAGTGCAATCTCTCTGACCAGACTGGCTGCCAGTGTTCTGCGAAATGCACTGGCTAAAAAGCTCCTCGCAAATGAAGGTAGGCATAGTCTGGGTGTAGTACTGGAGACCGGGGGTCGAACTGTTGGAGGAGCAAGTGCATTGCCACTTGAGATCGTCCTTGATGAAGTGTTAGCATCCTTCACGTTGGCCAGAAAGTGATTTGGACGGTACTACATACCTCGGTACATTTGTTTTCGTTGGTGTCGTCCTTGCAAAGAGCATCACAGGTGTTCTGCTGGGCACCACACCAGGAAGCTGTGGAATTTTAGCACGCTGGCGAACATTTGTGATTTTTCTATTCTCAGTACGTACATCGGGTAGCGAGATCCACAGTGTTGGGGTCAATCGTCATGTCAAGGGAGCTCTTGTAGTTCTGGACAGTCGTCTGGGCCGAGACGGCCGAGACGGCCATGGCGAGGAGAGCAAAAGATGAACGCATCGTGAATAATGTTTGGGTAGAGTGTTTATGGATCTATTGTGAGACGATTATCGTGATGAAGGCGGTGGAATAAGTGGAACGATGATGAATCGATGTTTTGCGAGAAGTTGATTTTGCAAGTGGAAGAATTGAGGTTGAGATCCTTCTTATGCTTTGCGTCAAGAGGGTCTTCTGATGCAAACGGAACGCGGAAGGAAAAGAGGAGAAAGACGAGGCGGAGAGTAGGTTTTAAACGACGGGAAAGAAACAGCCAGCAACAGAGTTTGGGCAGGTGCGGATAGTAGCTAACCAGGCTAACTTTCTGTGTCCCTTGTCTTTGGCTTTGTCTGGGCAGGTGCCGTCACTTGCGACTGGCCTCGGTTTGATTACCTTGCTCGTCTTAGACAAGACCGTGCTTCCAGACTCAGTTGGGTAGGAAAGTAGGTACCTTGGGCCTCTGTAAACACTGGAAAACAACACTGAAATCGATGGAACTCGAACTGGAACTCGGCCCCGGCATGAAGTGCCCACAACCCGTAACCCATGAGAATCTCCATCTCGGGCAAGTCGATGGGCTATCTGGCCAATAGAATATCCTCCTGGTGACATCCGCCATTGACTTCGCTGCAAAAGTCTCCCCGTCTCTCAACAAGGGAAAAACGCACAGGCACAGCTCGGCTAGAGGTCACATCGTACCCACACCTTCCCTGTCTTAGCCACTTACCACTCACACCATCTTGACCCTTGTCGAGCTTGGCCAGCGCCATTTCCGTTTTAGTCGCGATGGCTACTACTCAACCACCATGATTTTCCATGTCCCCAAGGTAGGAGCCAGAGCTTGAGAACTCGTGAAGCCAAGGAAAGCTGCGCCTTCGCCACCTCCCATATGGACGATCGAGATGTCGTTCATCATCTCCGGGTAAAAACCCGTCTCGCATGGAATGACAAGGCCCAGGCAAGCGGCTGGGACCGAACAAGTGGGACACAATCAGCAATCAATTGTCACTCACTTAGTTATGGGTGACCAGGCTAGGGGAGGAAAGAATACTCAGGACCTCGATCCTAAGTGACAAAAATATTTAGGTGATATAGCCTAAGTTTAGGTTAACTTTTACTGAGTTTATTTTGACATCCCATATCAAGGTCCGTTGTTTTCTTGCCCCCCGAGGGCCAGGATCTTCTTATGCGCGTTGACGGGCACTAGATTGAGCTCTCGATATCGCGCTAGATTCCAGCGGTGTCCAGTTCCAGTCCCAGTCTCACTCTCGTCATCACTCATCGCTCATTCTCAGTCCAACACATACTGAAATTCTCCAAGCACAAGGGTTCCCCAGCAACTATATCTAAGGTATACTGGGAAAATATGGCGGTCTTCAGCATCAACCTCCTAAGAAAGAAAAAGTTTAAAAACAAAAACAAAAATAGCTTTATAACAATACACGGTTAGTGTATAGCCTAAAGGCTCGGCCTTTTCTTTTTTTCAATTTGTGGTACGAAATCCAAAATTTAGGCTCGTGTTACCAGCGATTCTCATAATTATTAGAGAGCTGTGACTTGGTTTCGTCGGTTCTCACAGGCGAGCAAAAAGTCCGCCCAGCATGGCAGCATCTAAAGATTGCAGGCCCATATATGAGACGAGCCAATGATTTCGGACGTTTTGCATCACCATTGTCTCTGATTTCTGGCACGGACTATCTTATTGGTCTACCATATCACCGTATTTCTCCGTGCTTGCAACAGAAACAAGCACAGAAGCAGAAGCATGGTTGTTTCTCAATACCGAGTACACACTTCGAGATTCATTCTACTGTATCTCTGCAACAGCTGCAACTGAGAGGGTTGGCTGGGCAATGTTTACTTGGCGTCGAGCGAGAGGCTGGTTTTGCTGCGCGACTAAAAGATATGGAGACCGATCTGCCCAGACGCGCTATTCCGGAACAAACGGGAAAAGGCAAAGGCAATTTTCATGATCATGTCACTTGCTCATGGAGAACGAAATTTGCCAAGATGCGACTCTTTCTCCAACGGGGTCACGGCATTTCAGCGCCGATGGTTGTATCAGACACTCGGACCTTTTGCTCATGTTGGGTAGGTTATCTCCATCCACCATGTCTATACTTTCATTTACAGCCCTTGCATAGTGACAAGTGGATGATAAAAGACTTGGTTAGCGCAATTTCTTATCCACCCTTGGTCCGCGTTCCCTTGTCCCTTGTCTTGTCCCATGTAAAGTGCGTCACTCCATTATCCCCGTCACGAACTAATCTGACCATTTTCTCTACCCTGTTCAGGTGTCAACAGGCTGTTTTTTTCTTGAAGTCACTGGCAGTCTGTGTATGGAGTTGATCTGGAGTTGGTTTATCCTGGCCATGTTGAGGGGCCACGGTTTGGGAACTCCGCATCATTCATTCATTCTCAATTTCCCACGATGAAACCGAGGTCTTGTTGACAAGCTTGTGTCAGTTTTCACCAATGAGAAACTTCACTAGCACCCCAGACACGATCAACTCAGCTCCACGTACAGTATCTGTGGCTGCTGTTCTAAGTTGCCCATCTGGGAGGGCATAGCTTATTGGCTTAAGATTCACCTGGGCGGCATAGAAATATCCAGGCCTATGACCCAGCGAGATTACATGGCTGTGGAGGTATCATTCCCGGGATTTGAATTTTCTGTTGTTGGTTACCAAATACCATGTTACAGGCGAGAGGAGAGAACGCTGAGAGGCTAGATGATTTGAGGATCTTCGAACCTATGTGTGACCATCGAGTTTGGTGCCGCGGCTAGGAGGTGGCTTTCTTTTGCCTTCACTGTTGGCAGCTCTGCGGTTGACCAGCCTCTCATACTCTTATCACGAGGGCTCTTGCTGTTGGCATTCGTTGAGCTAGGAGGGAGCGCGGATGTTGCCCAGGCTTGCAGACTTCTGGACTCTTTTAGCGCCCCTGCAGCCACATCGCGGATGGCTAAGGTCCCACTAGCCGCCTTTTAACTTCACCTCTCCTCAACCGCTGCCAAGGGAGCCGTTCAGGCGTTGTCATCGACCTACGCGTACAGCGTATGATAAGAGTAGATTTGAGTTGAACTGGCTCTTACGGGGCTAGAACCAATGGCTTCATGTTTGTTCCAGTTTATGTCTGCCGATAATCCGCAAAAGCAAGACTCCTTTTTTAAGGGCACAACATGGTGCCGTTTTTTCCGTCTCGATCAGAGAGTAATTACGGTCTTATATGAGTATCTCGTTGCATTCCCTAGCGGCTCGGCACGATTTTCCGAGTCCCATGTGGTTTTCTGTTATATCTAAGGGTATGATCCACAAGCCTGGTAATTTCGCCAGGGAAGTTATTTTTATTGTTTGGTTTTTTACATAAAGTAGTATAATTCTAACCATTTGACTAAATTTAGCTCCGTTTAGCTAGTTTCTAATAAGCTATATTTAATTAAGTATTAGTTACTATTATATTAAATATACTAAGCTAGTAAGGGCTGTTTAAATTACTTAATTAAGTAAAGTTATTAAAAAGTATTATTTTTATAGCTTTTTATAAGTAATTTTACTAAGTATAAA
>LTDI01000956.1:0-18860 GCA_001654545.1 Fusarium agapanthi
TATAATTAAAAAGGCGCTAAAATAGTTAATTAAGATATTATTATATTTTATTATAGTTTAATGAGAATATGGCTAGTTAGCATTGTAACGGTTAACCTGGTGCAGAGGTCACGTGCTAATAGATGCACCGGGGTCGGTGCAGGTATGGGTCCCCAGTCTCTATACATGTCTTAGGTAATCCTTAGCCATGAACTTGATACTTAGTATTAGATACTTAGTATTAAATAAATACTATTAAATATAGTTAACTTGTACTATAAAACAAATAAGTTATATCTTAATTAGAAGTAGCCCTTATTGAAAAAATCAAACCAGTTTAATGAATTAGATGCTCAGCATGTTGGAGGCGTTGAAGATGATGAATTTATTGAGATTCCTCATAGTAGGCTTAGGGGTGCTATCTGTTTTAATCAGCCAGCTGTGTTTTGTTGTTGTACTGATAATTTCGGTTCCGTGACCTGCTTCTCGGAGACCTCAGCCACCCCGGAGTAATAATAAGCTCACCGGTGAAATAGGGAATGATTTACTCGTAGGTTAAGCTCTGCTGATATGATGGAGGCTGTCTTCGTCGCCTCCACCCTTCCGAACTCCTCATCTCGCTCCAGCCTTTTTTGGTACTCATTTCTCAACTTCGCTTCCATGAGTCCTCGAATGGTGTGGTAATTTCTTTCCACATCAATTTACCAATAACGCAGAACCTTTTCTTTTAGCAATGCATCTTCTACCCTTTTGTGTATATTCCGAAGCTCTTCAAGTTCCATCGACATGTAACAAGCGTCGGGTAGCATGCTGCGAAGGCTTTCATCATTGTCGTGAAGCTCAAGCTTGTATTCTGTATTTTTGGCACGGAAATCATCAAGGGTGGCCGTCCAGCCATCCTTCCTTTTGCGAAGGTAAAAATATCTGAACATCTGGTTGACATCTTCTGGGGATGGGCCAGGGGGGGATGGAATTTCCCTATATGGCGGAGCTGGTTCTTTAGAATATTTTGGTGGTCGTTACTCAGAATAGGAAGGTTCCATTGTGTTTCGGTCAGGTAAGTTGTTGTAGGTTGTCTGTTGGATGGTGTGACGAGTCGGCTGAAAGACCAAGCCGAACCCACCTCTTATAAAACGATGTCCATGATAAGATAGGCGGTGAAGAGGACACCATTCCAGAGGGCATCGACGGTGATGCTTCTACAAATCATGGGGACCTTGATCACGCTCAGAACCATCAGTGACTTTGCAGAGCTAGAAAGTCCAGCGTGGCAAGGGTCATACTGAATAAGACTAATCAGTGCGAACTTGCATCGCTCCACCCAGATGAACTCACCAAGTGAAGGGGCTTCGTACAGAGTTGAATCAAGCAGACTACCTCGGTGCCAATCATCGTATTACGGGTCAATAAGATGCAGCATTTGTGACCGTGGCAGATTCTCCTCTGCTTCGCGGTAGTTTCGTTGACCCCCAAGCGCCGTCTAATCATCTTTTCTTGTTTAATGGATAATCTTAGAAACATTGTGACTCCGAGCAATACCTGGTTCGTGCTATTACACTGACCATCTGGCTCTCACTGAGCGGACCATCATCTTGATGTAATATGACAGTGTCTTAACTACCCCAGGGCTATCTCACAAAGTCAGGAACCATGCTGATGGAGGGAATTCATATTGGTCAGCTATTCAAGCTGAGAATTACATCTTTGTCTTCTTTGTTCAGATAACCCTTGCGCCTTTCATCATTTCCCTCATTTCTGTTCTTTGGCCTCTTCCTCTTCATAATGCCTTTCCACCTCGCATGTAAAATCCGCTTCTATTTCTCCATGTCTCGCCTATTCCTTCACCCAATAGCGGGGCATTTACTTAGCCATGACTCTCTCGAGCTCCTTTCTGATGGCTTTCTGAGCGCTCAACTCTTCGTGATAGTAATCATCTTTGGGCAATACAATATGCGGAGTCTCGGTCATGTCGTCGAAAATGACTTCATATTTGCCCTTGTACTTGGAAGTAAAGTGACATAATGATGGAAAATAGCCGATCTCCTTTTTCACAAAGTAGTAGTGTCTGAAGTTTTCGCTCCATCTGTCTGACCATTCTCGGAACTTTTTGGAAGTCATTACACCCATGATAATGGCAGTCGTTTGTTGTAGATGTGATCGTGTGACGTGGTTGTTGATTAAGCGGAAGTCCGACACCCAGCTCACTGTCTTATATCACCCAACGAGCGCCAGAAGGTTCTCTGATATACAGCCGATTCTCAGACAGTGATGTCAAGACCAGAAGGTATGCGAGCTATCACATACATACAGGAGTGTTCATCACTGCTACTAATATCCAGACTTTCCGGGGAATAATTGACAGGAATAGAAATAGTTGCTGACTTGTTACTTAGACTCAAGTGGCTAAGTGTGAGAAGCCATGTTATTGAGAGCAACTCTTGAAAGTCCGTGAAAATCTTAAGCAGAGATATCTGGACCTGATATTGAATGCTTAACAAGACGGCAAAGCGACAATTATGAATTATATTTCACTTCATAGTAAATGCAATTAATGAGAACTAAACTTTGTTCATTTTTAACATAGCGAGAAGAGCGATCTATATGATCACTGTTGATGCTTATTGGTACCAATCATTGTTACCCATCACGGTCACGTACTGCCTACTCAGGTAAAGTGATCCTCTCCTCTGTCACCACAGCCAATTGTCAAGGTAAAATAATAAGCCAAGAGGGCAGTGTAGCAAATAAAATCAGAACTTATTTCTGAGAGCTACATTGTTTGCATCTTGATTATGGGATCTGTTCCACCCGTGGATCGACTTTGCGCGGATCGTCGGTATGAACCTGCGTCACATACTCCCAGTACTCATCCATTCCCTCATCTTGCATCAGAGCGCCAAGGTTTGCAAGTGTCTCCTCTGGACTCTTGTCGCCCAATGGCATCGTTAATCGAAGCTTATCCTCCCACTGGCTGGTCCAGCATATCTCATGCTTCATAATGAAGTTGTAAAGTTTCTTCTCTGGGGTGGCTCTGATTTTGCCGAAGATCTTCTGAGTTCTGCTTAATTCCCTTTCCCTTTTGCGCCATATTGTGTGTATATGGGTGGGTTCGGCGATGGAGGTTGGTTCAGACATGGTTTCTTGAAGTTGTGTAGGGATGGTTTGATGGGTAGGTTGAGGGCGATGACGGTCAATTATATATGACAAAATGCCAGACATTGACTGTGATGATGATACTCTCCTCACAGATGCTGGACAGTGATGTTGCCTAGGGGAACCGTATCTTGTTCACACATCAAGGGACAACCACGAGTGTTCAAGCGTTGTTCAAAGTGGAAGAATGTAGTTTAGCGCAGACCCACTGATATACGTGAATGCTCTTTCGACTTTTTGCAAAATCGCCTTCTTCTCAGTTATTACTACAGTTTACACCCAGAAGGAAAGGCAGATGATACGAGTCGTATTAAAGATTGTTGCTAGAACTACCTCTTCAACAATCATTGATGCTTAGCAGAGATATTCAGAAACCGCTTCTGAGACATCTCATGTCAAACCAAGTTGACTAGTCCATGATACACATGACTGGGAACTCATCCGGAGTGTCAGTAAGTGCATACGCCACAAATTCCCAGTCCTTATCCAGTCCTTCAATTTCCATCAGAGCAGCCAGATCTGCGAGTGCCTTTAGCGGGGTCTTGTTACCCAATGGCACCGTCAATCGTAGCCCATCATCCCAAAAGTCCCTATGGTGGAGCTCATACTTCCTGACGAAGTTGAGAAGCTTGGTTTCTGCCCAGGGGATCAACAGAGCGACCAGTCTCTGCACTTTGCTCATAGGCCTTCGGCCCCATATTGTGTGGATATGCATGGGTTTAGTGGCGGAGTCAGGTTGTGACATGGTTTCTGAGAATTGTGTTGGGATTTTTTGGTGAATAAGCTAGATGTCTTATTAGCAGTAGAGACTTGTGTTTGAGAGTTTAAATCAGCACACAGAACTTGGAGTGGATTGAAATGGCGGGGGGCACAGCTTTATACGGAAAAGTCGCTGGCATCATTTGTGATGAGGATGCTCTCGACGCGGTCGATGAACAGTCACGAGTAAGTCGCTCTTGTTGACGCATCAAAGGACTATGGCGGTTCTTCAGTACTGTTCAGTTTGGCTGAGGAATCCAGCTTCCCGCCGAATGCTCTGATTCGCCTTGAGTCTCCTTTGCATTTCACCATTGATCTCTTTCAACGAGGAGTTAGCACAAGTATAAAATAGAGACTGAGACAGTACATGCCACGGACTAGTGATTGTTTGTATTGCGGGGACAGTCAAGACCTGAACTTCGGTCGGATTCTCACTGCCAAGAGTTACTCCTCTAATGTTCTTTGCCACCAGCCCAGCATTTGAACATTCCACATAACCCAAGAAAGCCACCGGTCAATCATCCAGAGTCTGTCGCAATTGATGAATATTCAATTCTTCTTTCCAACTTTGCTTGTCGCCGTCAAACCTCCTCAAACCTCCTCAAACCTCCAGGTCCGTAATGTCAACCTCAGCATGGTCTGGATAGCTACCAGTCACAGTGAGCTTCCGCTGCCAGTACTTCTTGATCCCTCTCTTCTTCATCGCCTTGAAGACGTCTTCAATCGTGTCCTCCACGCTGTTGCTCTCCACAAAAGCCCGAGTGATGCGAAGAAACTGCTTCTCTTCATCCAGAAACTTGGCTTGGTACTGTCCTTGTGACTTTTCGACAAAGCGGTCGAGCTTTTTGTCTTTAGGTGGACGGGTCGGGTCTCGGCGGAAGAAGCTGTGTACGTACTGAATCGCCATTGTAAAATGTGAGATTGACTGATCTTGTGATGGTTGTGATGAGTCAGACGAGGAGCGCGCTCTCGACTTTGCGATAAACGAGAATGTAAAGGGACGGTGGTTGAGAGCATGTTTTCGACGGCCATTTGGGCAATGATGTAGCGCGTTCGAGACGGTGTTGTATTCACCAAGGCACGAGGACAGTGATACTCAGACAGCTATGCAGATTCAAAGAGGGAGCTGCTTCGATGGCGATACCGTTTTGCAGTGAAGCCATGACTGAAGGGACTATGGACTTCAATCACAGACCGAAGGTGCCCAGACAAGGTGATTGCCCGACGTTGAGCATCAGTGATTCACTATTTCTTTGCGCGTCAATCGACCGCTGAAAGATGGTTAGGGCAACGCGCTTCCGATTCATGTAACAGAAAAATAGAGTCGAATCTCGCATTTCCCAGTTGAGAGGTGAAATGAGCGTTGGAGTCTCACGACAGGGCGATCCGACCCGGGCGTATCTACTCGTCCACAAGAGAACACTTCAGAATGGCAAATAATTAATTTAAACGGCAATCAGCGAAGATAAGCGCCGTTCTATCTAAGGTCTAACTGATAATACTCATTTCGCATCCTTGATGATAAGTTCGGCAGCAATCTCAGCAATGCCATAAATAGCAGTCTGGATATGCGCCGAGATCAACAGAGGAATAACACTAGCGTCAACAACACGAAGATTCTCCGTTCCATAAACCTTGAGCTTAGCATCAACGACACCACCATCCGCCTTAGGAAGCATAGCGCAAGTACCGCTAGGATGGAAAATGCTCAGCGTCGTTCTCAAAACATAATCCTTGATCTGCTCATCAGTCTTGACATCCAGACCAGGCTCGTACTCATCCTCCCAGATGGAGCGCATGGGCTCCGTGTTTGCAATCTTTCGGTTGTACTTGACTGTTTGGAGTACAGCCTCGACGTCGTGAGAGTTGCTGAGGTAGTTGGGGTTGATGGTGGGTTTACCGGCTGGGTCGGAGGGATTGATGTGAACGCTGCCGCGGCTGAGAGGATGCATGACTACACCGATGAGAGTGACAAAGCCTTTGCCGAAGAGCGGAGAGGTGGCGGCGGGATAGCCCTTTACTCCGGTGTAACCATCTGAGAAAATGACCTCGACCTGAGGAACAGAAGAATCTTTGAGGAAATCCAGCTTCTTCTTGTCAACCTTGCTAGCATCCTTACTAGCAGCATCTTTAGCAAGCGACACCAGCTTTGCATCGTTACCCAGGGCTTGCTTCCATGTTGAGAAAGTATACGCGCTGCCAGTGTAGTCGTACAGAGAGCGCTTGCCGGCGTTCCATAGAGCAAGCTGCTCAGCGGCAAAGGTAGCATTACTTCGAAGGGCATCGAAGGAGAGGAACTGAGGCTTGAGCTGGTATGAAGTCATGACGCGGAGATGATCCTGAAGATTCTCACCGACGCCGGGAAGATCGATGATCTGCTTGATACTGGCGGCGGAAAGAATGGGTTTACTTCCGATGCCAGACTGCTCGAGCAGACCAGGGCTTTGGATTGAACCAGCGGAGAGGATGACTTCGCGACGGGCTTTGACGAAGGTTCCATCCTGGAGAGTCACGCCAGTAGCGATGGCCTTCTTCTTCGCAGCAGGGCCAGAGATGTTGATCTTGGCGACGATGGTGTCGGCAAGAATCTCAAGGTTGGAACCTGAGATTTCCGTGTAGGCATTGGCGCTGTAAGAGCGGTTGTAGTTGGAGGGATCAATGCTGCTGGGCTGGTACATGACACCAAGAGGATTGCCACCCAGCGACTCGAGATTCTTGCGAACTCCAAGCTTGTTGAGAGTGGGGATCCAAGACTCTTGATGCTTGGGGATGATGCGATTGATGACAGCCTTGACGGGGCC
Source organism: Fusarium agapanthi (assembly GCA_001654545.1). Taxonomy (NCBI): domain Eukaryota; kingdom Fungi; phylum Ascomycota; class Sordariomycetes; order Hypocreales; family Nectriaceae; genus Fusarium; species Fusarium agapanthi. The sequence goes on from LTDI01000956.1 coordinate 6,693, forward strand.
GCTATCGCCAACGCCCTTTGAACCGTACGTGGCAGTGTTCTTGCCAGTAAATGTCTCAGACTTCATCATCGCCTTGATCATCGTCTTCCAACTCCACCCAGGGTTGCCAAGCGCTTCCCAGGCATCGTATTCAGCAGCCGCACCACGATCGTAGGTCATGAGATTGAGAGCCGAGCTCCCTCCCAAGACCTTGCCCCGATTGATCGGCCATACTCTGTTATTCGCGCCCGCCTGAGGAACAGTCGTAAAGTTCCAATCGTACTTGGTACCGAGGGTCGAGCCCTTCATACCGGGGACATTGATCTTTGGTTCATCGTCTACAGCGGGCCCGGCTTCGATGAGCAGAATGTTGGCGTATGGGAGGCCTTCGCTGAGACGAGCAGCGACTGCGACACCAGCTGTGCCACCTCCGACGACGATCTGTTAAAAAAAGGAGTTCAAGATTAGCCGAGAGATCCGAGGAATTGCTCGATTTAAGATGAGGAATGCGACATGTCATTAGAGTTAAAACGTGTCAATTGTGGTATGAGACAAATGGCGTTTGGATTGGGAGACAAATTGACTCACGTAATCGTAGGTGTCCTTTGACGGAGCCGCTACTGCAGCTGCAGCTGCAAGGCTAACAAACCACAAATGCAACTTGACAAGCATGGTTCCAAAAAGTAACAGATATTGCAATGCACGGTAATTGCCACAAAGCTGCAGAACACAGACAAAAGAAGAAAGAGAGCAACGGGAGGAGGAGAAAACCCTTTATTGAGTCGCCCGCTCCTGCATCTGCCCCCTGCAGAACAAGGTAGTATTTAACTGTAAATTTCACTGACAAGCGGAAGACTCATCCGTGACAGGGAGCGGAGCAACGCCTGTTTAGGGCGACCAATACGCCCTTGGCGGGCGATGAAACTCCGCCAATGCACTATAAGGTTTTGCTTAGACCAGGGACTCAGGGTGCTTCGCTTACAGCGTCGAATAGAATTAGAGAGGATGGGGGATAGTGCTGCGGGAGGTGATTATAGAGACCTGAATAATGCCATGGTCTGATGCGCGGGTACTAGAAACCCAACGGCCACTGACTCGAACCGTGGAAACTTGATGATGAATACAGTAGGTGACAGAACCTGATGCTACCTTTAATAGAATTAAAGTTTCGGCAGCAGCTGCGCCGTATGAGACATCAGATACCGCATCATCCCCTGTCCCGTCAACAAATGCCGCGCAGACCATACATAAACAAAAACTTACGCTACCAATTACTACCACTTCATGCACTCCCCCTTTCCCCCTCTTTTTCACTGACAATCCCTTTCGTCATATACGCTGATCATGGCATCCGTGCAACCACCGAACCCATTACCGCCCGATCAAAACGTCGGTCCAATCCTCCTAGGCATATCAGGCACCTGTCTCGCCCTGGTGATCATCACCACTAGCGTTCGGGTCTGGGTACGCACAGCCCTACGATCGTCAGGCTGGGACGATTACACCATCGCCATCGTCACATTGCTCGGCGTCGCGCGGTTCGGCGTGCAGGTTGGGCAGGTCAGTATTGGGAATGGGCGGCATAGATGGTTTATCGAGCCAGAGGATTACGTGCAGAATAATAAACTCGGTTGGGTAGCGCAGATTTTGCTCTTTGCGAGTATTTGTCTGCTCAAGATTTCGATATTGTTGCTGTTGTTGAGGATTAAGAATTCGAGGGGGGTGAGGTATGCGGCGTGGGGGATCATGGCGGGATTGGTTGTAACGAATTTTGGATGCATTATTATTTTGCTTTCGGAGTGCAAACCTGTCAGTGCGTATTGGACTGGTGTTGGGGAGTGTTGGAATCCCCGGATTCGAATTTACTACATCTACGCTACCATTGGTATGTATTTCTGGATTGCGAATGTTCAAGGTTGGCTAACAAAACCCGCCAGCATTTTCCATTCTCACAGATTTTATATGTTCACTGCTACCAGTGTTTGTGATATGGAACACCAGCCTTCCATTTAAGACCAAGATCTCAGTCTGGGCATTGATGAGCTTGGGACTAGTGTATGTTGGCCCAACCATCGTCTCCCTTCTTATGATCCAGTCACTAACACTCAACAGAGCTACTGGCTTCGGAATCGCTCGTGCAGCATCCCTCGGCGTCGTGACATCAGACCTCAGCTGTAAGTCATCCCCAGTCCCCAATCCGCAACTTTGTTGTAACAAATCTAGGGGTCTATGCCATAACAGCAATCTGGTCAAACCTCGAACTCTACCTCGGCATCGTCGGCGCCAATCTCGCCCTCAGCCGCTCGATATTCTCATACTTTTTTCGCGAGGGCGGAACGACAAAAGGATCTTCATACGCGGGTATGCCACGATCAACATCGGCGTCGAGGAATCTTAGAGTTCCGAGCTCGAGTGGCTTTCGATCGGGGCAGAGTTATCTTCAGTCCAGGGATCAGGATAGTGAGATCTCACTGGTGCAGACGACGAATAAACAGCCGAGTACATGGTATACGGAGGAGGGAGGGAGTGATGAGAATTTGAATACGGGGAAGGGGGGGAGGAGTGATGGATGAGTTTTTATGTGTAGGGAAAAGTTTATGGAATTTATAGCGTTTGGATTGGAATTAATGATTATGATTGAAGGTTGTTTAGATCAGGGTGAGGTTCTTAGTCAGTAGCTGGAACATCTCCGTATAATTGAACTTTCGAAGGGAATTTCCCAGAGCGCGCTCCCCAATGATCAAAAGACAATCAACAGCGATGAATTCATCATCACGACGGGAATTCAATACCATAATCTCGTATTCACCGAAGTCCCCAAGCTGTGATCCGTGCTAGATAAACTTAAACGTGGAGCTACTTAACTAGTCACGATGTTTGGCTAAGTCCGACAGGCAAACCTGGGCCTGCATGAACGAATTCAAAGCCCGACAAGAGCTTTGAGGAATTAGATATTAAAGTGTGTATCGTGCATTACTCACGGTGGATATTCGTATGCGGAGTTCGCATAAGTGGTTCGGGACGTGAGCGACAGCCGCTGTAAGTGATGTATTGAATGAGATCGTGTAGATGAAAGGACATGTAAGATCGAGTAAAACATATAAATGTAGCTGAGGGTATGGTATCAAAAACAGAATTCCGACCGAATAATAACAATATCTACAGCAATTGACTCCAGCAATCATAAAACATAAAAATGGCCTCACTCTTAGCTACAGAGTTACCCAAGCAGCACTTTACCAGCAACGCATTTGTCGACTCCAAGTCTAATGAAACGTAAACAGCCGTTCTTCCATTGCAAACTTGAATGCCTAACTAAACGACAACCCAGCCGATGGCTCCCTCGTCACAGACGACATCCAGATCGCCGGCCCCGAAGCCGTTGACGCTGCAGTCGATGCAGCCGTAAAGGCTTTCCCCGCCTGAAAGAAGACCCCTCGCAGAAGGCAACTGCTATATCTGCAAGCCCTCCGAGAAAAGACTCTTCGCCAACCTCGCCCTCGGCAAGCTCACCAAAGCAGCCAACTTCCCTCCAGGCGTTTTCCAGATTCTCACTGGCGACGGCTCCACCGGCTCCCTGCTCTCGCACCACATGCGCGTCAAGAAAGTCTCCTTCACAGGCTCAGTGCCCATCGGGGAGAAAATCCTAGCAGCCGCTGCAGCTACCAACCTTAAGCGGGTTAGCTTAGAGCTAGGCGGGAAGAATTCGGCTGTTGTTTTTAATGATTGCTATTTGGGCAAGGCTGTCACGGAGACGGTGGAGAGTATTCTTCAGAATACGGGACAGGGGTGTATGGTTTGTAGTCGGGTTTTTATAATAAGTTTGTTGAGGCTTATCGGGACGTGATGGAGGTGAGGGCGAAGGAATTTGGGGATGTGGATGATCCGGAGACCAGGTTTGGTCCGCTTGTGGATAAGTTGCAGTACGGTTAGGTGAAGGGAATGGTCGATCTAGCTTTGAAGCAAGTTGATGGAAAGCTTTTGACGAGCGGGAACCGCGTTGGTGACAAGGTATGTGAACTGAATGACCTACCTTTCTATAACTAATACTAATAACACTTAGGGCTTCTGGTTCCCTCCTACCGCCTTCATCGAAGTCGTCGAAGAGTCCGAGATCAAAACTAAAGAGAACTTTGGCCCGGTGTATGTTATTATGAAGTTTAAGGAAGGGGGTGAAGTCATTGCTCGCGCTATTAATAGCGAGTATGGACTAGCGCTGGTGTTTTCACAGCGACATCAACAGAGCTCTGCGTGTTGCTGGTGAGTCTAAGTTTGGGCTAGTGGGAATCAACTGTCTTAGTTGCTTGTTTCTTAATACACCTTTGGCGGGTATAAAGAGTCTGGATTGGGACGGGAGTGAGGTGTGAGGTTGACTTCTTGGATGGAGATGAAGACTGTTATGATCAACATGACTTGAGAGGGGGGAGGGCATATCTGCTCATGGGCATATGATGGATCTATCTGTATGTTTCAACCTCATCTGTACACCAACTTTGCGTATTCTAGTGCTTGCTGCTAATCGAACTTCATGACATCTTATGAGACACGCTATCTGTATATTCTCTGAGGTGCGTACGCGCGTCTTTGCGTCTAATTATAGGTCAATGAACTTGAATCCATTCAGAACCGCTCTCTGGGAATCCTTATCCAGCCCATTCACACTCTCCTCGCTAGTCTCATCCACAGTTGCACTCAACTCATCAAAAACTTTGTTAGCCCGCTTAAGAGAATACCTCAACCCCATGATACAAGCCCAAGAGACACGGAAGTCGGGCCCATACTGGTCAAGCCAAAAGTATTTTGCGAAAAGTGAAGCGCTGTTTGCAAGTGTGTTCGCGAGGCCATTTTTGGTCGGTAATGGCGACGAGTGCAATGGTAGCGGCGATGGCTGTGAGGCCAGAGATAGCAGCGTGGGGAGATCGCTTCTGTCGTCGATCGGCATCCCATGCGAAGCTGAGGGCCCAGATGAAGGATAAGAGATACGGTGGTGCTGTGAGAAGAAGCACCATGGTGTTATTTTTGAAGCCCAACTGTTTGATCAGGGTAGGAAGAAATGCGAGAATGAAATAGATGCGGTTGTTGACATTTGAAGACAGGCAAACAACCATACTCTGTAGTCACGAACAGCTGAGAATATGGCTTGCTTCATTGCGATTTCCTCTTCACCGAGAATCTCTTCACTTCCAGCATCAACAGCCAATCGGCCCTGCGCGACAACTCTTTCTTCTTCATTTAACCAGGTCGTAGTACCAGGGTAATCAGGAAGAAGGAAGAACGCGACCACTCCGATGACCATAGCAGCGAGACCTTCAAGGATGAAGAGCCATCGCCATGCGGCGAGGTGTCCGACACCAGCCATCCCTGAGAGAATACCCGCGGAGATCAGACCAGCGAAGCAATTGGACAAGAGAATGCCACAGACGAGCAACGCCATTCGAATACCGAGTTCCATTTTGGTGTAGCATGTGCTGAGGTAGTGTATAGCTCCAGGGAAGAATGTAGCTTCGACGACACCGAAGATGAAACGAACGACGAGAAGACCTGCTGGACTAGAGGTTGCAGATGTACAGGCACTGACGCAAGCCCATATAATAATACAACCAGGCTATACAAATTAGTCAAGCCCCAAACCCCACAAAAGAAGGCATACCAAGAAGATATGAGGCTGCATCTTTGTCACAATCATCGTAGATGGAAGCTACATCATGATGTAGCCAGCAGAAAAGATAGAAATGTCCGTTTGGTACGTCGCGCCCTTGATATGAGTGTCCTCCTGAAGGCCATAGAGACGAGCTTGGGTGATGGAGTTGCGATCGAGGTAGTTGAAGAGGTAAATAGTAACGATTAGGGGAAGAAGCCGAAGATCAATCTTGCGTACGAGTTGAACTTCTGTTTCTTTGGAGAATTCTGGGGTGTAGGAGCGGTAGGTATCCAGGAGGGTGAGTTGTTTGGTAGCGACATTTTCGACTTCTTCACCGGTGGATTTGAAGACGGTGACGTCGTCTACTTGAGATTTAGAGCTATCCATATTGCAAATGGCCAAGTAAAATAGATAAGAGATTGAATTGCAATGCGTCGATGAACTTCATAAGGATGTCTCTCTTTATACACCAAATTTCCCCAACTTATCTTCCCCGACTCAAGACCTTCGGACCCATCCCGACCCCAGATTCTCCCCACACTCACTAGCCTCTACCCCCGCGTGCCGAATACCCGTTCGGGGTTCAAAACAAGCATACGCTCCCACTGCTCCTCCGTAAGCCAATCCCTCAAAAGTCCAAGCTCCTGGTCTGTGTCTACTTCAAGCGAAGTTGTCGGGGTAAGTCCTCGGATCGCAGCGTTACAGTGCGGCCAGTCGCTCCCCCAGATGATTGAGTCAGGCGCGGTGTTTGCGATGGTTTTTATTATGTGCTCCATTTGAGAGATTTGGGTACTTCTTCGGTGGAGGGCGCCGAGTTTGATGTACGTGTTTGGGGAGGAGAGGAGGTGTAGAAGAGAGGTGAAGACGGGGGTGTTGATGTCGGATGGTGTTGCGAAAGCGTTATGATCGATGATTATGTGGATGTCTTTGAGTTCCGGATGAGAAGAAAGGGTTTCCGCAATTGAAGACCATGTTGTGAGCGGTAGTTGTGCCGAGATACTCTAGTTGTATTTACGCAGAGGGCAATGAGAAGCAACGTCCAGGAATTGCTGAACCACCCAAGATACATCATCGCCAGAACCGCCATATGAACCATGAATTCTCATAGATCGAACCCCTGCGTTATGCAGCTTCTCAAACTCAAACTCACTGAGGCTCTTCAAACCTGTATTTCCAGGATCCCAAAAGATAGTCCCACGGGCATGCTTAATGGGGTATACATCCCGACATTGCTGCAAGTGTTCCAACAAGCCTTCATATCCATCTTCGATAGTTGCTTGTACAAGCATCACATTATCAGCTTTTGAGTTCTGAATGAGGTCTTTCAGTGCTGCTGGCTGCGGGGTATAAGCACGTGTTGTTTTGAAAGGGGTAGTGCTCCGGGTCGAAGCAGTGTACATGGGAATTCCATGCAGCAAGCGGTAAAATGGGTACTGGCATTGTGATTGCGTTTGTAGTCAATCATCGTGCCTATGACCTTTTGTTGGAGTGAGGATGGTTTTTGAGCTATAATGTAGATCTGGAGGGTGTCCGACAGGATCGGTGTGTATCCGGCGCTAGCTCAAAGCTATCGGACAATCACCGTTCAGCGTTCGATATTGAAATACACATTTCAAGGGCCACTAACCCCACTAGAATTCAAGAGGCTTGCTTACGTTAGGTCGCTGGTGGCTAGTTGCTGTCTCTTGACTTCAGAGGACGCATGAGTCCATCTTGCTGATACACTGTGATAAACCAGCTTGCACTGATCCTTAGATGACCCTTGGACTGGAGAAGGACTATTATTAGAAAGGTACTGTGTAAAAGCTCGATTAGTTCGAGGAATAATGAATAGTTGTCTGACACTTCCGAACATTCTCGAGACGCTGCGACGTGCTTAGCTTACCAAACTCACAGCTGGCCCAGGCAGTCTGAGCACCTTGTCATGAAATGTGCGTCCTCAAGTAAAAGGAAGTTACAGGCAGCCATTTATTGGAAAACCTCAGTTGTCTCCTAAAGAAATGACATTCCAGAAGATCTTACAGATTTACCAACGTGGTCTCAAGAGTTACCTATGTCAAGCTAAAGTTTTCCGTACCCTAGAGACTTAGCCAACGGCACCAGATTAGAACAAATTAGAGCTCGGTCGGCCCTGTGTCTCACAAAAGGTTTCGGATCACATCCGATGAAGAGAAATATTGAGACCTTGAGAGTTCAACCATTAATAACTCACCGATCCTCCAGGTTTCATAGCCCCATGTCTGCTTACCGCTGTGCTTAGATATAAGCTGCAGGACTTTCGGAACTCGGAACGTCGATCCTCGCAGGCCAGGAGGTAAGTTTGGATGAAGAGGGCATGGTTCATTGTTCAGCGCACTTCATTCGAGTTCCAGTTCGTATAATATGACGCGGCCGTGGGCCGAAATATGGGGATAGGACCACATCGTAAAGCAGCGAATCGGTAGCTGTAAGTCCAGCTGGTATGTACTACGTGATATCAGGGTATATAAGATCACATTGTATCCCCCATTGACCATGTCCATTGATCATTTCCATAGTTTAATTTCATCTCCTCAACTCTATCGTCATACCATCAACGCGGCATTTGTCTTGTTCTCAACCCTAACCTACTGACGAGGTAAGGCATCATCACAATTACATCCATTTCCAACTTACTAACTCAAAGGAGTCATCATGAGATTAATCACCGCGATCACGTACACTATGATGTCCGCAACAGTCGTTCTGGCTGTGCCGTCAGAGAAGAGCAATGCCGAGGCTGATGAGCTCATTGTGAGGGGTCTTCAGTTACGCGGCACTTGCTGCACATGCCCTAACGGACAGTCTGGGTGCGGTGGATATTGTTACAGCAAATGCCCTCAGTATATCTGGAATAAGTGTTAGGCGGGCCAGTATTAGCTGCGGATGGCACAGATAGAACCTGGACTACTCTATCTTTGCTGTTTTAATTACCTCTTTCCATTCGATGTTTCCAGCCCTTTGGTGCCCGGAACATCATCTTTGGAAGCGCTCTTTAGCTTGTGCCCGAACTTGAAGCGAAACAGGCGGTGTGAGATGATTACAATTGTGGTGAAGCATAGGTCTGGAGATATATTAGGCTCTCGTGTAAGAATACTAATGCGCCTACCGATGCAATGTTGGATTTAAGTAGCGAATATGTCTAAATGCGCGGAAACGCTTATCGCGCGTACCATTAATCTATGATGCACATCTAAGCCACTAGCCATCTATCTATACATAAGCATCATCTCTATCGTGAGCCTGAGTTTGGTCTAAAGACCGGCCTCATTTCCGTGAGCTCCAGTCCGTCATCTTTATCGATACTGCTTGTCTCCTGCTCAATCGACGTTGTAATTATGACTTTGCTACTAGACGCAGAAGAGGTCACAGCTGCATTCGAGTGTACCCGTGTCGACACTCTAGGATCGGCGTTTCTGGCTGATGTTGTCTCTGTAACGTCCTTATCGCTGGACGAGGATATGAGCTCGCGCCATCGACTGAGAGAAGAATCATTGACCCCGTAGATTATCGCGTCGACGAGACCTTGTGACACAATGCAGGCCTGCCTAAGTCAGTGCTGTCAGGAAGTATTGGTGAAGTTACTGACCTTGTCAATCGTCTGCAATGCAAATGGAGCTGGAGTATGCTTGATAGTCTGATATACGCGAATAGCCGTAGGCAGTGTCCAAACCAGCATATACACAACGGGATATATGATCATCAATCGTGCAATCTACCTCTTTGTCAGTGCTCTGTCGTGCATTATCAAAAATCTAGATAACAAACTCTTTGCAGTCTTCGACGACCAGCGGCATCTGACTCGTGATAACGCCAGACATCATGATTAGACCGTGTAATAGTCCGTTCTCTGGACGGCTCCGATGTCGAGTTCGAGTTTCCCAGTGAGATGAAGCTCTTGTGCGATTTTCGGAGAATAAAGTACAGACGAGCGTACATGGCGAGGATGGTGATGATGATGACCCATCTAGGGACGAAGTTGGCGAGGAGGCGGACTTCATCAGAAGTAAACCAGCACCCTAATAAAGTCAATAAAACCCCCAATTTAGTATTCTACGACATACAAGCTCCAATATCACCATACCCCGCCAGTTTCAGTCCAAGACCAGCCCATAGCAAACTGAGTGCCCAAGGTAGACATGAAAGGAAGATGCGTTGATCTTGGACCCACGACGATAAGGATTTGTAACCTGCTAAAATGACGTAGGTGCACATTGCAATAGTTAACACCCAGTAATCGGTCTGTATGACGAAGACTTGGGTCATGAAGCCGTTGAAACTGCAGAATGTTTGTCGTTCTGGAGCACTGATCTCGTTGCCGTTGACGTTCATGGCGGTCGACGAGAGAAAGTTGAGTGCCATGAGAAAGTCACTAACTGCAAGCCCACTGAGTCTTGTCAGTAGATATCAAATTGAAGCGGAATCGGTAGAGGTACGAACAAAATGAGTTGATGGCGGAATGATCGGAGACTTTTGAAAACCTGCGAAGCCGTAAGCTATTTGTCTCCCAAAAGAAGGACGTGGGATCTTACGAAGAAGCTAACGATAATCCAGCCAGCTCCAAGAATGGAAAGAATTGACACGATCAGGATTACAATACTTTGCAGGACCATCTCTGATCGATCAGCCGGAGCGGCCAGGGCCTCACGACGATAGATATGCATTAGCGACTCCATTGTCGATGATCAGATGCCTAGCGAGGCACTACGACTGGAGAAGCGATAGAGTTTTGGCTTGACAGGATGGACGCAGAGTAAGTTTACAATTACAGGAGCGTGAAACGCTGACCTTAAGGGGGTCATTGTTACAGCGGGTACCATTTCCGTTATCATCCCAACTCAGCTGTTAAGTCCAGATATCCCCGGACATGGCACAGACATAACGACAAAGCCAAAGACGTGCTAAACGCAACGTGCCAATGAACAGCTATCTTGCCACGCTTACTCAGTATCTCTTATCACCTTTCAAGACTTTGCTCTTGACCAAGGCTGGCAGGCAGGTAAAATACTAAATGTCTCCCAAATAGGAATCTCGAGTCATAACCCCTTTAAAGAAGAACGGTTATTGAAGATAAATGCGTTGGTGGCTTGCTTCAGCTAACGGTTGTTCCTGTTTGAGACCAGGGGTTTTATCTTGATGAAGAGAATGGGGTTGTGTTATTGGTTGAGGGTCTGTCAGCTCCGGAGATGCAGAAATCGAGTGGCTTGCCCCCACACGGGAACTGATAAGGAAATGTTGCAGAGTTCGACGACGAGGTGAGACAAGACTATTGATTGAGTATTACTAGGGAGTGAAGAGAGAAGAAGATCAGTTGGTATTTTCCATGAAGTGATGCTCTAGATTGGTTATTGGGAAATGAGCGATGAAGGCGAGACTGAATGCGTCGCCAGTTTAACTCAATGAAGAAAACAATTCTAGTAAATCTAGGATGCGTAACCACGTCATGTCTGTACCTAGGGGAGAGATCTTGATCAGTATCGTATCAATCGCGGTTCAATCCCGCCCTCTTTATCCCATCGTTAGGAAACGCGCGCTTCTACGCGTCCACAACGCGTCAGAGCCTCATGACGTCGCAACTCCACCAGCTCCATCACCAAGCGAGAGTAACCGTTCCATTACCTAAACATCACGAATACGAATTCCTTCCAAAAGATCAGCCAATCTTATCAATCTCATCAGCTCATCTCTCCATCCCCAAAAGCCCAAATGTCTCAGCCGCGCAAGAGTCGGTGAACACAGGCAAAACCTTGTTCCGCTCCGCTCAGCTCCTTGCCCCACAAACCGTATGTTCTCTCAGACCATTTATCAACCCGTTCCTGCACACGCGACACAACAACTCCTCCAAGCACAATCATCAAAATGGCCAATCTGGGCGTTTTCGCTGTTGTCACGACGCTCGTCGTTCTGGTCCTTACCTACGGTGTACCCCTCTTTCTGAAGGAGTACTTCCCCTGGCAGAGTCTGTACAAGCAGCGCCACGGCAGACCTACCGTGACTACAAAGTCGTACAAGGGACGCACTGCACTCATCACCGGTGCGAATGGAGCGTTTGGATCGCGAGCGGCTAAGATTTTTGCGCAGAGAGATGTTGAGACGCTTGTGCTCGTTGATGTGAGGGATTGCAGTGGTGTGAAGGAGGAGATTGAGAAGGAGTTGGGCGAGGCGGGTAAAGCGGTGCCGAAGATTCTGGTCTGGCAGGCTGATTTGATGACGTTCAAGGGATGTCAGGAACTTGGGGCGAAGGCGAAGGACCTGGAGCATCTGGATCATGTTTTGATGACTGCGGGTATTCTGGCGTTCAATCGTCGTGAATCGCCTGAGGGCTGGGAAACTTGTGAGTTGAATCATTTCAAGCTTGGGACGATACTAACCTGTCGACAGCCATCCAAGTCAACTTCCTCTCCGGTGCACTCCTCTCTCTTCTCTTCCTCCCCCTCCTCAAGTCCTCCCCATCCAACCCCTCCCCTCCCCTCCTCCCCTTCGTCACGACCTCTGGCATCTACCCCTCTCTCTTATACACATCACCACGC
>LTDI01000964.1:0-70288 GCA_001654545.1 Fusarium agapanthi
ATAATAATTAAAGGTAGTATATGAAAGGGAAGGGTATGTGGAATGTAGGTACGCGACACTATTATGGCTAATGTCTGTAGGTTTCTAACTTTTTTCACGGCCCTCAAGACATGTTCTGCGAGACTTTCAGTGATGAAGGAAGTAGATGTGAAGATCTCAACCTCCAGTGCCACTCTACCAGTGTCCCTGCTGGCTACTTCATTCTTCACTCCTTCGAAAACATCTTTGCTGTGAGTTTATTACCTTAATTAATAGCTCTGGCAGGCTAACATTGCCAAGATACACTCCAAAATTTGGAACGCTGTTGGCGATGCCGTCCGTGATAACGACATTGGCACCATTGCTTCAGAGTTTGGCAAGGTTCCCCGCAAGGAGGGAGGCCTTGCTACCTCCATTCTCATCGATATTGCCTTGATGGCATGGGGTATTGTTATGGGTCCTGCTTGGAACAAGCGTATGCTGTGCTTCTCCTATGCATGGACGTGGACTGACGATGGACAGTGATCGGCCCCAAGTTCAGTGATAGCACCAATGCTGGCACGCTGAAGGATACGACCAACGACCTTGTCAAGAACTCTTTGACACTCACCAAGGACATCCTCAACGGCAGAGCATATGCTTCACCACCCCATTTCATTACTCAACTAACAATTGTGCCAGTCAAGACCAACTTGGAGTCCAGAATGGTCTCACCGAAGGCTGGAAGGACGGCGTCTTCGCTACTCAAAAGTGGCTCTTTGGTGGTTCAGAAGACGGCTACAATCAACTGGGTGCCATGATCTCCGACGCCTCCATGTTTGGAGATAACTGGCTTCTCGACAGTGGCGACCACGCCAAGTAAGTCAAGCGCGCTATTAACGCCTTTTTGATCCCCATGGCATGGCAGTACTCTCCCGATGTCGTCATTCCCTTCATCGCAGAATCCGATGTTGCTTGCGATCAAGACCCCGGTTGGAACAAGGAGGCTACTTTCACGACTATGTACCAGCACTGGATTGACGATGGTGCTCTGAAGGACGGCCGCTTCTGCTTTAACGAGAAATCTTATTGGCTCCTTGGTGGCCGCGATCGTAACACCAACTGTGATAGCAAGTCTGGTGATTCTAACTGTGGTGATTTTGCCCTTCCTCCTGGATGGCAGTCTTTGAAAGACAAGAAGTTCACTGACATCTCTCTTGACAATGTCATTATCGGGCAAGCTTCATTCATATACTCCTGGAAACCTATTTCTTACTGATTTTATAGATCTCTCAACTCAAAGGCTGCCAATGGTGGCAAGAACGGCTTCAAGCTTGAGCTTGGGGATGAGCCTAGCCGAGAGGTCCTCGATAGCTGCTGGTAGTGGTATCGAGGCTCCTGGTGTCTTCAACATCCCGATTTGCTCTATGGATGAAGTAATTGAGAACTACTGCCTGTGGTACGGTAATAGTCGGGATGACATGACCAACTTCCCTTGCAACGTTTGATTTCGGTTATCGACATTGGGTTTCTCCTACTTGCTCTGTATTCTCTTCTAAGCTGACATCTTGATATTTCCCCCTTTTTCTTGAGATCGCTGTATTTCAGTTCATCAGCCCGAACTTTCCCTTGCTCTATAGACTATTTCATGAATTTAAACAGAGGCCTTTCTGACAGCTGGTACTTTATTTTCTTAAATTTGATGAGATTTGATGTGTACTGCTGACTCTTAAGACGAGTTTCAGAATTTAAACTTTGCAACAATATCAATTTGTAGCTTGGTTATTTGAGAAACAAAAGAGCCGTACCTACGTGTTTATGAATGTTGCTGACCCCCCTGCATCGGTCAGATTGGCTGTCCGTTGCATGATACATCACATGACCCTGGGACCTAAACAGGTGAGATAAAACAAATGACCCTTCAAACTCGTTTCAGGCTCAGTCTTTTCATAGTCAGATCATATCAAAAAACCATTTAACGATTGTTGTTGTGAACAAATCTTGCTCTGCAAATATACGCGATTATTGCACGAGGATCCTCACTGCGGGGTTAGCTTACGATGGCCTCACTCAACCTTACGCGAACACCATACCCAACCGGGGACACTGAAGATGATATCCGAAAAGACCCGAAACTCTGTCGAACATGCTGGAATCTATACGGGGGGTCAACTGCCACTGCTGTCCCCTTGGCTGGCATAGCTATGCATGAGAATTCTGGTTCCATTAACGCAGGCAGAGCGGCCAAGGATGGTAACCTAGATGAAGCTCCTGCTTGGGCAGGACGGAGTCGTATCGATTATGCCTCGTGGCAGATCCGTGTCTATCTACCTGATGTTCCCGGAACAGTGGCTAGAGGTTGCCCTTCTTGTGTCCTTCTTCAAGAAATCTTGATGAAGTTAACTAAAGGATCAGTGGATCTCAATGATCCTGAGCTATGGTTGGAAATTGTCTTCTGTAAAGGGAATGTCGTAAGGATGAAACTTATCCGTGGGAGTCCCCCTGACGACTTTGACATGTTCTCTTCTGGTGGTGGAAGCACAGATGGGGACGTTCTCGAGAGCTTCGAGATATACACCCTCCCAGGTAAGATATGCAGCTCACTGTCCGGAACGATAGCTCACACAGATAGGTTCACCCTGCCCATGGCCAACCATCGGCTCATCGATGAACGTTGAACGTCCTGACTGGAGTCTTCCTGCTGAAATTGGTGGACATGCAAGCCACATTGAACCAGACCCAACTTCCAAGCCTTCTTTCGACAGGGTCAAAAGCTGGATTAAAACCTGCAAAGATACCCACACAATCTGTACAGAAGGGGAGGCATCGTCAAACCCGCAACTCCCGAAGCGAGTCATCGATATTGGACCTGACACCAACGATGGAATCCATATCTTTGTTCACGATGACGCCACGCAGCAGATTACAGAACCATATATCGCATTGTCTCATTGCTGGGGTAAGACACAGCACTTGATCTCGACAACGGCAACTCTCGATCAGTGGAAGCAAAACATTCCGTTCGACCGCTTTGCCAAAACATTCCAAGATGCTGTTATCATCTCTAGAGAATTGGGCGTTCGACATGTTTGGATAGACTCCCTTTGTATCGTTCAAGATGATAAGAAAGATTGGGAAATCGAAGCAGCCAAGATGGCGTCCATTTACAACGGCGCAGAGCTGGTTTTAGCTGCCACCGGATCCGCTGATGGTTCTGGTGGCTGTCTATTTCAACGAGAGCCTTTCGTCACAGTTTCCGGAATATTTCCAGATGGAAAGCCATTTGAGATCTATGGAAGAAATGTGGCGAAGCATGCAGTCTTTGGTTGGAACACTGACCCCAACGGGTCCAAGGGATCCTCGAACCCCATTGTTGGAACCACGGTCTCCGAGGTCTATGATTATCCTTTAATGACCAGGGCTTGGTGTTTCCAGGAAAAGCTCTTGGCAACTCGAATTCTCCACTATACCAAGAGTGAGATGATCTTCGACTGTCTATCTTCAATGGAGTGCGAGTGCGGAGCTCTGGAGAAACATGAAGATGATCCACTGGTGCCTGCTCGCCGAATCATCAAGACAGGACACAAGTTCATCACCGGAACAAAGAGTTACAGAGGCTCATCCACCAATCCCGCAGCCCCCCTAAAGGGAGAGATCAAAGAGTTCATAGAACATCATGAACTCTGGCGAGACTTGATTGTTCAGTATTCCCAAAAGAATATCACCAAGCGAACCGACGGTCTCCCAGCCGTTGCAGGATTGGCTACAGAGTGGTCCAATAAACTTACAGGAAGATATCTCGCAGGTCTTTGGGAGAAGGATCTGCTCAACGATTTACGCTGGATGCCAGATGAAAAAGACTCTGGCGAGGAACCAGAGTACATCACACCGAGCTGGAGCTGGCTCAGCGTTCATCGTGGCGTGACATGGGGAGTTGAGAGCTTTGAGTTTGACAAGTTCTTCGTGACAGTTGATTTTGATCGTACAGCGTGCCCTCTTAGCAGCCATAACCAGTTTGGAGCTGTCGACTCTGGATACATCTTTCTCACCGGCCGCGCCATGCTTCTAACCTTTTCCATCGATGGAAATATGGTTTGGTTAGAAAAGCCGGGGAATGATACACGAAAACCATTTGACAGGCCGGATAGTCTTTGGAGACTGCGAAAGTTGAAGAACAATGAGGTGTTCTGCCTTAGGTTTTCAACCAGAATGAGTACGAGAAATGCATGGGATGATGATGCGGCGTTGGTGTTGGTCAAGGCAGATGAGATGATTTTGAAGAAGCAGCCTGAGGAAGTTCAGAAATTTGAAAATGTTTATCAGAGGGTTGGATTTATCACGAATTATATGACGCAGGGCTGGGACCATGAAAGGGACTCGAAGGAGATTGGAATGTATATCATTTAGCTGCTCAAGGTTTCATTACGATGGGCAGAATTGAATAGATTTGGCGAGTCAGAACAATTGGCCAGATAAGAAAGTGAAGGCGAGCTGATACGGAGAATCGTTCCCTTCATGATCTGATCTATCAAGGCACCAGCAGAACCAGAGCATCTACCTTTGCGTGACATTAGTTATGGCGGTGAAGATGAAGGTTTATCAACCCATTGACCAACTCGGGATGTAATACCTCGAATAGTCCGTCAAGCTCAACAACGTGATGAATTCCATGGTCAAGGAATAGATAATTGGCAGATAGATTAAGTTCACCGACACACTAATAAGCGACATATCCCACCCAGAACGGACTCTATCCCGCGAGGAGCGATGCCCCGCTAGGTCCAGTCGGCATGATGCTTGCGGAACATCGTACATCACTTAAACGTGGGATAACCAAGAATTTGTGTTACAATACCAGAAATAGCACGAGTTAAGGAGACCGGAGACGTGCGCCAGGTGCATGTTTTATCTGGTGATAAAAAAGTAACACGGTGAAAATCCTTTAGTTTACAGAAACACGACATGTCGCTTCTGGACATGACCTGATGCCATTGACTAGTGGCGGAGCCCTACCGCCGCGCTGGGTCCGGATCTGATATGATCGGCCAAGTTCGGAATTACAAGGACTTCTTTTAGAATTCGATCGCCCGGTGTAACATCTCATGTTGCATATGGTGTGACCGAAGAATGTATGGAGATACCGAGTACGTATAAAAGGTGACCTCTGGCGGTGCAATCGAGAGCCTCATGTTCTCTACTACATATTGTTACAATTCTATCAATCCATCACAATGCCAAAGTACGTTCTCACAGGCGCAGACGGCAATCTCGGCCGCATCGCAGCAAGCTTCGCCACAGAAATTGCCAAGCCTGGCGATGAGCTCGTCTTCACCACATACAAAGACGAAGCTATTCCCGCTGACCTCCGCAAATCATGGACCGACAAAGGCGCAAAAGTCGTAACTGCCACCTACGACGACATTGAGAGCCTCAAGGCGGCGTTTCAAGGCGCTGAAGCTGTGTCTGTCATCTCAACTTGGCTCTTCGGCCAAGGTCGACGTCGTCAGGCTCAGACTGTCGTTGACGCTGCCAAGGCATGTGGTGTCAAGAGAGTCTGCTATACTTCATTCTGCGGAGCTGGTATTGAGGCTGAGAATGAGGAGGATATTCCTTTCCTTCCCAGAGATCACCACTTTATCGAGAAGATTATCTACGCTTCTGGTCTAGAGTACAATATCCAGCGTAATTATCTGTACGCTGATAATATTCCAACTCTCTTTGCACCGTCCTGGAAATTCTGCGGTGATCGCTGGCTCGTCAACACACACGGCAAAGCAGGCGCATACGTTGCCCGCGAAGACTGTGGCAACGTCCTCGCCGCTCTTCTCCTAGGCCGTGGCGAACCTAACAAGGTGTACGAGATCACAGGTCCCAAAGCTGTTACCAACCAGGAGGTTTTCAAGTGGATTCGCGAGCAGACAGGGTACAAGGGAGAAATTGTCGATCTTCCTGATGAGGAATTGAAGAGCTGGTGGTTGGATCATGGATTGCCTACGGACTTCTTTGGGGACTTTTCAAAGCTGCCGATGAAGTTGTGTATTGGCGATCTTTTGTGCTGTGGAGAGATGGTTGCGAGGGGGTTCATGGCTGAGACGAATGATAATGTTGAGAAGTTGACGGGGAGGAAGCCGATTCCGTATCAGGAGACTTTGTTGCAGTACAAAGACTTCTTTCCGAGGCCATAGATGGTCATTTAGAATGCGTTTTACTAGGTATAGAGCAATGTAAATTTTTGAGTTATTTAGTCTTTCGCTCAGAGTGAATGGGCTGATGCCCATCTGACCGAAGTGTACCTCCGTAGCTTGTACCTAACAAAACTGTATTGCCTTAATCTATTTTGGTAGGATACATATAAAGTTAGTACAGGCTTGAAACTTGATTCGAATTGACTTTGGACTCCCTTTAAGTAAGAGACTGAACTTCGAAACACGTAGTTGAAAGCTGATTGATAGTCGTAGGATGCCACCCAGACTTCAGAAACCAACTCCAGGCATTGCGCAGAAGCGACCTCTGCTTGGCAATCCTAACCAGTAATATCAGAGCCCCTGCTATAAGCAATAACATCCGGTATGGTGTAGTGGCTAACATTTCGCGCTCTCATAACCTGAGAGATCAGTACCGCGGAGCCCAGGGTTCGATTCCCTGTACCGGAGAAAAAGTTTACTTTTTGCGTTTCTGTTGAAATTTCTCGACATTTAGCTCAATCTTTTAGCTCGTGGCGTTGATGAACAGCCTAGACAGCCTAGACAGCCCACCCGCAATGCGCCGCCCAACGCCAAATCAATAGTGTATTCACTAGTGACATGCACGGTTTGATTAGATGCAAAGCCAACAAGTAATTATTAGGGGACAGAGGTCAATCAATGTAGATCGTTGGGTTAATAACCAGACTTTCCCACCGTCTTTTTTAGTTGACTCTTTGTTATTCACATTCACTCATTCTTCTTCGTCGTCTTGACTGTCACTCGTTTTTACTATCTAGCCGTCATGCTGTCTTTCAACGTCCTTAGTGCTTTGGCACTCTTTGCTGCTGCTGTAAATGCAGGCCCCTGCCGTCCGTCGACAACTTTAGCCGGAACCACTACCGAGGTCACCTCAACTGCAACTGTCATTGGCAGTACTACCGATCTCACATCAACTATCATTGAGAGCGCCACAGAGACTGAGACAACTACCACGGCCATCGTTGAGGAGTCTACTACTACCACCGCTGTCACTGAGGAGTCTGCTACTACCACTGCTATCATTGAAGATTCTACCACTACCGACGTTCCTACCACTACCACGGCCATCGCTGAAGAGTCTACCACTACCGAAGCCGCAAGCACCACGACCACCGCTGCGGTTGAGAATACAGATCCTTCGTGCTCTACTCCAGACGATTGTATTGCCTACCAGGCTTTGTGTCTTGATGGGCTGCTGAACTTGTGCGTTTGCTTGAACGCCGTTTGTGTGCCGGCAAACTAGATTCTGCGCCGCCATCTTGCCAATTCTATCAACCCATTACCGAGCTCAGACAAAAGCCTACTCAAGCTGACGAGACTTGAAATTCGGCTATCGTTTTGGGTTAGATAGGTCACTGTGTATCGTGGACCGTACTGCAGAGCTGGAAGGCTTGGTGTATTCTATGTTTAATTCTATCTGAGCGAGGTTGGATCAAGGAAAACAGACTTGTTGATTTTCCTCGAAATTTGTATCTTAAACTACCATTTCCCCTCTGGTTTATTATAGAGAAGGGAGATTCTATTAGAAAATAATAATAATCCATGCTTCATTCAGGCTGTTAGCTCTAATTAAGGTGTCCAACCATCGGTGGGTGGATATTACAAACAAATATAGCATCAGCACTAGAGAGAACTATCGATTTTCTTTCTTTTAGCTATCATTCCCGCCTCAATCACTTCCCTTCTTCGTTCCCTGCAAGTTCAATACTCCCATCCGATGACGGATGTCGTGAACGTCACTATCAAGTCTCTCGATTCCTCGTGAAATGGGTGAAGAGAACAATATTAAGAAGTCAGCTCTACCACAAGTCTAAATCTCCTGGAAGTTTTCTGTCAAGTTGATAAAGTATTAAATGATGGGATCGCTCTAAAAACATAAAGTCACAGTTTTGTAGCAAAGATCACTTATGTTCTTGGTTAAAACAGTTAAGGCTTATTTATATATATTAGATATTAGAAACTTCGTATCAAATTTTCTATGTACCAGACAATCAACTGAGTGGCTCCCTTCTTAAAAATGATTCATACTCCGAGATATTTCTATTCCAGATCGGCGCTCCCACCACGCCCAGGATATTAGCGGCTCTACGCTTCTCTCTGTCTTCCAATTCTTGATCAATACCAGCTGTTATAAGAAGATTCGCGATTTTATAAAGTTGATACTCTTCTGCGTCGTCTCTAGCTTCGTAACTCTTCTTCGCTCTACCCAGAGCAATTTGGTTGGCGACGTGATGCAATGCAGTCCAGCCTTCCAGATCTGTTTGGTTGATAGATGCTCCAGAGTCCAAGAGGAACTGAACAGCGTCCACTGGGTCAGACAGTGGGCTGTTTGCACCTATTGAAGAGACGAAGACCATTAGAGGGTTCTCTCTATTGGGATATGGTCCTAAATTCTGTAGGGTGATGCCATGTCTGTGTAAATATTCCATCACAGCTCGTTTCCAGTATCTGAAGCCATGGTTTCCTCCATACACGTCGTAGCCATCTGGAGATGCACCTCCACGAAGTAAAACCTTTGCATACTGGATGAAAACCTCTCCATCAAGTAAGCTTGAATCGGCAGCACTGGAAAGGTACATTAAAGCTTGTGTTACTTCATCTAGCTTGGAAATCGGCTGCGTCCAGATCTTAGCTTCAGAACAACAAAGAAACATGACCACATCAAGCCTTCGGTTGACCACAGCAGTGCAGATGGGTCCTTCTAGCTGCCGAGAGACACTGATTCTTGGGGCACCAGCCTCTATCAGTAGCCTAACCATATCCTCATCACAGTGACTGACAGCAGTAGCCAAAGCAAATGAAAAATCTGGTCATATGGGCCGTCGAGGATAGCGGTCGAGCAATAGCGAAGCGACTTTGTGATGGCCGCCGAGGACCGTAAGTTCGATAGGCGTCACAGCCACGATCTCCGCTATGCTTAGTTGTAGTATCCCACCTCTTTGGACCTTGATCACTCGATCCTCACTCCTTGATCTTGGTCGAGAATGACTGAAAAGCGAGCCAATATTGGCTTGTCTTAAGTAGGTGAGTAAGCTTGTGCTAACAAGAATCTTTCTGACTCTGGAAGCAATACCAAGGAGACATACCAATTGGAGGTCTTTGAGCTGGGTTGCAGAAGCGGTATCCTTTGGTTGTTCAAAGAATATGACATCACTTTCATTGATGCTCGGATGCTGTCGACGGAATGATCGATGTATCACCCCGCCCGTGCCTCAGTTTGGAGAGGTAAGAGAACCAGAGTCTTCGGTTTTCATGGTTTCGCGTTAGGAAACTCAACGCTCTTTTTGCCAAGGTCTCATTGCAAAGCTTTTCGGGACATTGTCGGAGATGTCTGAACCAATATTGTGAGGTATAAGGTAAAGCATGAGCATACTCCACTGAGCTCTCCCTTTCAGCCTCTATTCTAAGCCCTTCCTCGATGATTTTCAAACAGCGAGAAGCGAGAATCTCATGGCCGTTATCTGGGATAATTCGAAAGAAGTCAAAGTCATCATCGGTGTCGGTAGCGGTTCGTAGAACATAAGGTTGAAGCTGAATGGTTTCTATGGTTTCGTATCCAAAGCCAAATCTTCTTATCTCGGTCTTGGTCATAAGAAGAGCCCCGCAGGAACCCAAACAAGCCTTCAGGTTTATCAAAACAGTGTCTGGCGTTGAAAATTCATCGCTGGTGAGAGTGCTTAGTTCCCCAAGGCTCGGTGGATAATACGCCAGGGTTACCCAAGTCAAGATTGACCGTACTTTTTGTCGACACTCTAGTGGAATGGTCAGAAGGCATCTTTCGTAAACGGTGTTGATGTCTCCAGCAAGATCGTCAAGATACTTTGCCGCAGTATCTTCGTCTTGCCCTTTGAGTCCAGAAACAGCTAAGCTCGCCCAGAGGAACGAGCCTCCAGCCCTTTTTGTGAGGCTCTTGTTCATTTGGTCTTGAAAGTCTTGAGACCAGCCATGCTCATGTGCAATATTCGAAACATGATGATTGATCAAACACCGTGCATCTTGAACGTTATGCTTGTGTGCATCTGCGTCTAGACATATTACTGAAAACTCAGTGGAGAAATTGTCTTGCTGGTATGGATGGCGGCTCGTCAAAAGGATCCTGAAGTTTCGACGACCCTGATTTTCTGAAGATAGCAGTTCCGAGAACATTTCCGCCAGTGTTTTGATCGACGACTCATCACATTCGCCAAGCCCATCAACAACGCATGTAACAGTTCCTACGTTAGGATCCTGGACCATTGCGGTGAATATTTGCCAAAGAGTTTCGACTGATTTGGTTGCCAACGTAATTCTCCCTTCGTCGATCGATACAGCTCTCTTTAGCCCGTGATGCAAGAGGGCAGGGTGTAATCTGCAAAGCGGCCAAATGAGACCACGAAGGACAGCAGTGGCAGAGTTGGCGTTGATGTTTCCATGGTCGCAAAAGAAGTATAATACTGTGCCATTTAAAATACACGCAGCGAGCTGCTCCAGTTGCTCGGTTAGGTATGTCGCCAATATAGTCTTGCCGTGACCTTCGCCACCCTGGATATGAAGGCCTCTGCGGCCACCAGAGCCTGAGAGCCATGACTTGTATTTGAAATCTTTGGTGATCCAAGTGCATGTTCCTTTAGTAATAGGACCTTTGCGTGACTGAAGAGATGCGCGGTCTTCTCTTGGATCTGTGACGAACAACAAGTTTAAGAAATCTAACTCGTGATCTTTAAAAGCGTGGCAATATTCTAAAGGATGACTATCAGACTCTGAAGCCCAAGAGAGCGGCTTGAATCTATCAAAAGTTAGATCGAGCCATAACTAAATATTTCGAAAGGGCACATAGCTTGAATTCCGAAAAGCTGCAAGGAATAGCTGCTCCCTATGTATATCCTCAAATAGATTCTTTACTTCGCGATTGTTCAGCTCAGCATAGACCCCAAATAGCCCCTGCTGCGTAGAAGTGTGTCTTCCGCCATTATCAACCCATTCAAGCTGGGAGAGAATTCTCCCGATGAGTTTGTAACAGTAAACTAAGATATGTTTGGTCAGACCGAGTTGATCCTCGTCATCGTGATCATTAGTTGCAGGTTTCAGCTCAACGTCCCTGGCTAATGTTGAAAAACTCTCAAGCTGCTGCGCGCGTTTCGAAACAGAGTTGGTATTCCGGTCAAGTTGTTGGAAGAATCGTATCGCTTCATCTGTTATTCCAACGAGTCGGGCAGCGGCAGTGGTGATGCCAGTTGTGTCATTCATGTTCATTTAGAACAAACCAAGGGAAATACTGAGACAATATGAAACGTTCCCGCGGGTGTAATTATACTACAACTTTGGCACCGACACATACTTATACTGCCACCCATGATTCATCTATAAGGAGGCCAGTATAGTTCAGCAAGACAGCTATTTTTAACGTTGATCAAGCCAACCACAGTACTAAATTGACGGACAGAGGTATTAAGCACTACTTGTCAGATCACGGGAGTCTTTGTATTCGCTGCGCCACGCTCACTCGAAACATGGGCCTAGCGTTTTTCTAAGAGCGATGACATAGTGTTAGCAGGGGACGATTGTCTGCCTAATATCATGTTCCTCTAGATAGTCGATCAAGGATAGCGAGCTTATGCGTATGGGTCGTCATGTAGGATCTTAGTATAGGGCTGCCTATCTCGAGTGGCTGAAACACTGTCCAAGCTAACACGAATGCATAGAGCTCGTATCGCTCACGATATGCTATTGTTAGTAGTTATGCGGTCTTGCTTTCCTTTCTGAACGTGGCTTCTTTGATTCGTGATTTGCACTCGACAAGCTCTTGTCAGTGACGCATGATGTAGTTTGGGCAGAAGGATTTGTGTCAAGAAATTCGAGAAATATCCCGCGAACGATTGTAGTCCTATTTCAGATTCTTTGGAGATATTTAACGTATAAGAATGTATAGATAGCACCTGCTACTAGGAATGTCTTAAATCTATTGGTCTAAACATGAATGATACCACGGAGTGCCCATAAAGAGTGCCGCAAAGGTGCAAGTGTGAATAATCTCGTGAGGTCCAATATGGTAGGTAATCTTATTCGCGACGAAGAACTCAGATTCCCGAGACAAGACGATCTTGGTTGAAACGAGAATGGCCTCTGAAGCTCACAGCTTCACAAACTCAATCTAGTTTCTCCCTACCACTGAAGGCCAATTGCCCCTCCGCATACCAACGGCAGAAGCTCATGAGTAATCTATTTCCGAAACTCGGAGACTTGATCCAAGAAAAACGACGATTCAGTCACAGCCTCGCGTGACGTAAAAGCCCAAATCTCCTGATGTTGGTGGGGTTGTAGAATTCGGAGTCACAATTCCAGTACTTGAGTGCGATACCTACAAGTTGCGGATTGCGAATGCGGCTTTCGTAGCCCAGGCACGGCACGGGACACGTGGGAAAGGCTCCGCAGTGGATCAAAGGAACTCAATTTCCAGGCTCTCACGCTCTACTCGGCGGTATAACTACGCGACTGCAACGCTGCAACGGTCACTTTTGGGATTATATTGCTTTTGAATCCTTCAATTGTTGCACTTCGAAATGCAGAGATCACCAGCTTTGTATCTCTGGCATTGGTGCGCGTGGAAGGAAATATAAATGCCTCTCGCTGTTTACAGACGACGCAAACGCGGATAATTCGGGATATTTCTAGCCCTGTAATTGGGGTCAATCAGCAGACTTATAGCACATCCTTTGGGGTCTTGGGTCAGATAACTTATGCTTACTCCCCAAGACCCATTGGTGGACATGAGCGTCTGTTGGCGGCTCAGCAATGGAACTGGAACCCATCACTACAAGGTCAAAAAAGAATCGGCTCACTCTTTTGCGGAATGGTAAGACGTTTCCACTGCGGGGATTGAGCAAAGCACATGGCACAGCACACGAGACTGGCTTGGACGGTTCCTACAGTGGGCGTAGACCCCACGGGGTCACCTGGCTCTGCCGCATCTCCGCGGATAAAGGTATATCGTAGCGCGGCTCACAGTAACTGACAGGCCCACGACTTTACACCATCTCCGGTAGTTTGGGTCCGTTTTAGAGTTTGACTGAATATGATCTGATCAAAAGCAATATCCAGAACCGGTTGATGCTCCGTGGCACCACAGAATTATCATTATGGGCTGACGGATGCTTCTTTTATAAGTTGAAGCACGTCGCTGCTATATATCCAAGCTTTGACTCACCCAATTGCAATACACCATAACATACCTAACTACCCAATTATATTACAGCACATACAATTACTCTACAGCATGGCTACAATGCTATCGTCAGGCAACGTGATGCGAACTGGCATCCTCCGGACAGGAAGATTGGCCACGCGAAACACAGTACTCCTCGCACGCGCAGCAACAGCCCAGATTCAAACGACGCGTCGAAACTTTTCTTCCAGTCAACGAGCACTCTGCGCAAGCTGTGCAACTTCAGGAGGACAATCATGCGCCCGGCATAACCCTAACAGTCGCGCTAGCGCCGGAAACATCACCACAAGCTTCAGTGCTAACAGTAGCCTCGGCAAGACTGCCGCTTACGCTACAGCTGCTAGCCCCGTCATTCCTAATGAACAGTGGGCACAGGTTTTGGAAGAACGAGGTGGAGGTAAGCTAGAATCTACTATGGGATGGATGAGAGATTCTGACGAAAACAGCTGTCCAATACAAAAAGATCCCTGTTCCAACACCAGGCTCCGATGAGGTCCTGATCAACGTCAAGTATAGTGGAGTCTGCCACACAGATCTTCACGCCGTCAATGGCGACTGGCCACTTGAATCCAAGATGCCCCTTGTTGGCGGCCACGAAGGTGCCGGTATTGTAGTAGCACGAGGAGAGCTCGTCAAAGACGTTGAAATCGGTGACCATGTTGGCCTCAAGTGGCTTCACGGCTCCTGCATGAGCTGTGAACAGTGTCGACAATCCAACGAATCCCTTTGCTCAAAGGCTTCTCTATCAGGATATACTGTTGATGGTTCGTTCCAGCAATACGCTGTAGGAAAGGCTGCGCACGTTGCACGAATTCCCAAAGACTGTGATCTCGCTGGTGTAGCACCTGTTCTGTGTGCTGGACTTACAGTCTACAAGGCTCTCAAGTCTTCTGGCGTTCGACCAGGACAAAGTATCGTTATTGCTGGCGCTGGAGGCGGTCTTGGCAGTTACGCTATTCAATATGCCAAGGCCATGGGTCTGCGAGTAACTGCTCTTGATGGTGGAGACGAGAAGCGCAAGGTCTGTACTGAGCTTGGTGCTGATGTCTTCGTTGACTTCAAGACATCGACAGACATTGTTGGCGAGATCAAGAACGCTACAGGTGGCCTCGGCCCCGATGCTGTTCTGCTTCTTGCAGCCAGTGAGAAACCGTTCCAACAGGCTAGTCAGTATGTCAAGAGCAAGGGCACGATTGTCTGTGTTGGGTTACCAGCCAATGCTTTCATCAAGGCTCCTGTTTTTGACACTGTCGTTCGGTAAGTGGGACAACCCATCTTTGCAAGATACGTCCTAATATGGTGCAATAGTGAAATCAACATCAAGGGCAGCTACGTCGGTAACCGACAGGACACTGCTGAAGCCATTGAATTTTACAGACAAGGCCTCATCAAGGCACCATACAAGTAAGTACATCCACCATGTTCAATCATGGGCAAGGCTGACATGGAATCTAGGATTGTCGGATTGTCAGAACTCCAGAAGGTCTATGATATGATGATTGCAGGCAACGTTGCTGGCCGTTATGTGGTGGACACCAGCAAATGAGAACTATGAATGTTTTTAATATTATGGGAGGTTTACTGAAAGCGTTCTTGAAATTGCTTACGGAATACGCATTATACCACGGAGGATTTGTGTATAACATAAGAGGGATGAGATTCCATAGTTGCCAATGTCTTGAATATGCTTATTAACAGTTTTAAGCTTCTTATTGTTAAATTCTCATGCCACATGTCCAGTGCAATGACTTTAGGCCTGACTGACTACTGCTTGACAATTCCCATGCAGGTATATATACAAAATTGGCAAAAATATCAAAAGAAAACTCCGGTACAGGGAATCGAACCCTGGGCTCCGCGGTACTAATCCCTCAGCTGAAGATGAGAGCGCGAAATGTTAGCCACTACACCATACCGGATGATAAGGCTTGTGATTATACTTCGGACGTCACAGCATGGCCCCAAGTAACTCGCGAATAGCATTAACACGGAGAGTAGGAACCAGAAGCTAAACTTCAGTTCAAACTCAGGCTATTGGAGCGCATGGATAAAGTGAACAACTTGTCGATCCCCTCTTTAAGCATGACGATCAAGCTTAAATCATGTAGCCGCCCCTCACATACCCCGCGGTTCGTTCTCAGCGAGGTAACCTTGTAGTAGCCGAGCAAATAGCAAGCAGTATATGCTACTTGTTACAGGGAGACCTGCATGAACATCAGATCATATGCTGCACGATGTACGAGGGCTCCGTAATATAGACAATTTATCCTGAAGACCGACTCCTTTTATGGAAATGATCGATGACATAGCAGGATATAAGAAACGATGAAAATCAACTGCCAGAACGATAGAAAAAAGCTACTCTGTTACTTGTATCTCTGAAAGAAATGTTCTTTGACTCACAATGTTTATCTTGTCGGCAATCACTTCGGTTCTTGGGTTATGCTCAGGCTTTGTTCTTGGGTTCACCAACCCTATAAGAACAGGAAGTGACCCTCATATCGTCTATCAAGATGGAATGTGAGACTCAGAACTCAACAGAATCCGACTATTTCATACTTAACATGCTTCCAGGTGTTATCTAACCTCGACAACATGGACCAACGTCGGCATCACCAAAGCCCCGACCATCGAAGGCCTCAAGACTGCTGAGTCCCAACTCATCTGGTCTGACAGGTCCAATGTTACCAGGGCGTGCAACTTCTGGGCTCCAGAGATGCACAAAGTTGGTGATACATGGTATGTGTACTTCTCCGCAAGTATATGTGACGAGGGCAATTGGGATGTTATGCTGCCAACTCTGAGAGTATACGTCCTTAAAGGTGGCAGGGAAAATCCGTTGTCGGCGGATTATGAGATGCTGGATGCAATCATTCCTCCTAATTTCAATGCTGGAATGCTCATGATCTTGGAAAAGCCTGCGACTGACGATAGCTTCAGACTATCTTTGAAATCGATGGCACCGAGTATTTTCTTGTAAGTATATTACAGCCCTTCCCACAGCCCCGCTCTAATATACTCTCAGTTCTCTTCTGTCGAAGGACCCAAGAGCCCTGATGGTGCCTCCCTTTGGATCGCTGAACTTCTATCACCAACAACATGCGGCAACGCCACAATGATTGCACACCCAGAGTTCGAATGGGAAAAGTCCGATTCGCCCGTTCTCGAAGGACCTTATGGAATTATCTCGCCAGGTGGAACAACTTACGTGGTCTACGCTGCTGACTCCTGCAACACGCCCGCCTACAAGCTCGGCGCCATGACATTCACCAAAGGCTCTGGTCCGCTTAGCCCGGATTCTTGGACGAAGTTACCTAATCCAATCTTCGAAACTAAGAATGGACTCTATGGGCCTGCGCATAACGCATTCATCAAGAGTCCTGATGGCACGGAGGATTGGAATGTCTTTCATGCTAATCTCAACGCGGAAGATCGTTGTGGTCCCTCTAGAAAGACGTTTATTCAGCCGCTTAGTTTGAAGGATGACATGATTGATCGGGGCGAGCCACTTCCTGTTGGCACAGAAATCAAGCCGCCTTCTGGGGAGTGAAAGAAGGAAGATGCTGGGTACCAGGTCTATATGGTTCTCATCGATGTCAATCTAGGTAGTGGTTGGAAGATTCTCCTTTAACTCTACCTCACCCAATAGAGCTCTTTGTTCTCAATTTTCCTAGGATTCATTGACAACCTCCTCACAGGGTAAGATATGATGCTCAATATATGTCGGGGTGTCAAAATAAAATTAGCAAAGGATATCATAAACTTATGCTAAGTTACCTAAGTCTTTTTATCACTAAGGATCAAGGTTCTAGGTTTTCTTTCCTCCCCCAGCGTGCAATTTATCCCCCCCATTCTTAATCTTAATCTCCTCCTGAACTATGGACGTTGGCTATCATAAATCATTCGATCCACCTTTGCCTTTGCTTCGACGCTATGGTCAACACTGCCCAAAAGCTTCAAGATGCCTGCCGTCTCGTCTTTGCCAGAAATAACAGCATGGTAGAAGGGACTTTTACCTCTGAGGTCCTTCGAATCAGAATCCACGCCTTCAACGCAAAGGAGAACCTTAACAACATCACTGTGTCCCTTCTCAGCCGCATAGGAGAGAGGGGTCCGGCCTTTCACGTCCTTCTCGTCAGGCTTGACACCCCCAGCCAACAAATATTCAACGATCGCCTTTGAGCCAGTTTCGCTTGCATGATGCAGTGGAGTCATCCCAAAGGGGTCTCCTCCGCCAATGTCAACATTTCCAGTGTCGGCCAATATCTTGAAGACTTCGAAGCGGCCGAGCCTAGCAGCTGTGTGCAGGTGGCCCATGGCCTTGAGGGATGCCACAGGATGACCTAGAGGTTGTCAGAATTTCAAGCAGACAAGACAGAGGTAGAGAACAACTGACTGATCCAGTCAAATTCAGAAAGAGGAAGATCAACAAGGGCTTTGACACTCTCCTTGTTGCCCTGGATGATGGCACGGTTCAGACAGTCATGTCCGATGTCAGTGTCCTTGAGCTGAGCGCGATGTTCGGGCTGTTGCAGCAAGGATTGGAAAACCGCGTTGTTCCCAACTGAGCGGAACAGAGGGGGTTCATTTAGGTGCTTTTCAATAGCGGCTTGGTAGTTGGCCTCAAAAGGATCCATGATGGCGGTCAGGTGAAATGCGTGGTGCGAGTGAGAATGTGAAGATTGAGTCATATGGGTAAGATGAGGAATGCATGATTCTGATCTTCGCCTGGATTCTAGAGAGCATTTATAGTTGAATCAATCAGTGTTTTTCATGCTTTCCCGACCAGCGCAGCGCACGTCAGTTTATGTAGCACAACAAACAGCAATACACCACCACTTGCTTGTTTGTCTAACGCAAAATCTAAGCCTGATGGCAATCCTCTTAGGGGAGGAAAGAAAACTCAGGACTTCGATTCTAAATAATAAAAAGAGTTAGGTAATTTAGTATAAATTTAGGATAGGCTTAATATATCTTTTGCTAAGTTCATTGTGACACTCTGTACTAAGGTCTGATGTTCTCTTGCTCCCTGGGGACCTCCTAAATACGACCTAGGCGTTTTAACTGCAACTCGGCAAAACGCAATCGTTAGAAACCCATCTGCTCTAATCCAACGGAGAAACATTAGGAAAAATGAAACCACAAGTTCACCAAAAGCAAAATATGGTCTACAGCACTTGTCTCTAGTTGAGAGTCCAAGGTTTGTGGCTTTGCTGTAGGTCATCAGATTTTGATACCACTGTTTGTACAAGCCTGATATTCCCTATCTGGGATATGTATGATACTTTTTCTTAATATTTCCTGATCATCGAGTATGTAGTCTTCAGTCATCAAGTACCAGCTATTGCCAGAAGAAACAAGTCGAGAACCTGAAAGTTCAGACAAATGCATGCCACTCTAGCCTCACATTATTTTATCTATACCTTTACGTCTGTCATGTATCTTGATCCCCCAAAACGCCGCGAGACCGTCTCTAAGAATATATCACTGTAGTAGTACGCGTCTGCAGAATTGCCTTTTCAGAATCCGAATCTCCCTGACTATCCCCTGACATTGGCCGTGTGACCGAGCGTGATCCTCCGTTCTTATTCTCGTGACTCCTTGATGCCTCTGCTTTGGTGGCAGTCTGCAATGGATACATTGGCCCATCGTCAAATCGTTCATAATGGTCATGTCTGGGCAGACCGCCAGTGGAGATTGCTCCAATGGTTGGTGGTGCGCTTGGGTTTGACATGCCTGCCTTTGACGCTCCGTGCGAGGAGCCGAGAATCCTTGGCTATATGTGTTTGATGAACGGTTTGACTATTGTGAGAGTTGCGCAAATGATGGAGAGGTTGGCTTCGGCGAAGCTGGACTGGGTAGATAAAACGTTTGATAGGAAGAGGTGACTTACATCCAAAGAAGAACAGGTCCACCGCCCCAGGATTGGTCGACGTTACCCATGGACCGAATCAACGCAATCAGTCTCATGATTGATGTGAAGACAGTACTGCTTGCTGTTAGTTTGTCCTTGTTGCTTGTGTATGTGAACTTTGCTTACACTCCGCCAACACCGAAGAAGCAAATCAACCCAATCTTTTGCCTTCTCGAAATCTGCAGTGGTATAACAACAGGTATCGACACCGCAAGCACTATAGCATCTGTAATTGCACACATTATAGCTGTAGCCTGGTAAACAGCTGGTCGATCGATACACTTCTTATCGGTGATTGTGATGTCCCAACCCGCTCTTACAAGTTTGCACTGGAAGATTGTCGTAAACGTGGTCGCAATCGAAGACCCAATCACCACAAACGAAGTAGCCCAGATTGTGAAATGAAACCACTTTTGCGGTGCAAGCCGACGGTAGACGAGAAGCAAAGCCATCTTTGCGCCGCATTGGACGGGGTTGTAGAGGATTGGTAGGAGGTAGAGGGCTCGTGCGAACTGGGCGAACTTGGCTATTGGCATCTCCCATCCGTGGGTGCCCATTATGCCGCGGATGAAGTCCCCTGGACGCTCGAGCACGTTAGTCTAGTAGATATGAGGGTGTCTTGGGCACTGACTTAGTATCAGGGTCTGAAGTACTACAGAAAACACCTGGATCGGTCAGTTTTTTCGGTGTCAGACATGATGTATCGGGCGATGTTACTCATATATGCTATCCCTAAACATACTTCGAGAACATTAGCGAAGGCGTACAAAGTAAGGGGGCCAATGTGGCTTACCATCCTCTATCCATATTGTCTTATGTATAAAATTTCTAACATATACTCTCTGTGCAATGAACAAGACAGTCAAGAAATCACCAACGCCATAAAGCCAGTATGCTGCAGTGACACTGTTCCGTTGGGGGTTATCAAAGTCGACCTTGTAGCCTTCAGGTGGTGGTATAGCGACGGGAACGCCATTAACGACAGCAGTCATTGTAAGAGATGAACCAACTAACAAAGAAGTACGTAGCAAGAAGGTCTCAATTTGAAATCACATGCAGGAACGAAGAGCAAAAGATATTAGATTCGTAGAAATACACAGCCTCTACTATCATTCAATTAACTTATTTGAATTATGCGGATAAAAGTCAGGATCCTCTTGGTAGTTATGGTGCTGAGAACATCAAGAAGATGAAGGACGCGGCGGCCAAGTATGATCCTGAGCAGGTTTTCCAGAAGCTGGTGCCCGGAGGATTCAAAATTTCGTATGTCAAGGATGAATAAATAAAGCATTCATGGCGAATGATGGATAGTTGAGTACATGATATCCGCGACAAACAACCAGCCAATACATTACAATATGATCAGAACATCCGAATCAAAACTACTTATATGGATGTGATGATAAAACGCACCTCAATACAGACCTATTCTCACCACTTTATCGGCCAAGATCGATACTCTCACCAGAATGTGCTTCAATGAGGCTAGCGGCGAATACTGCAGGTACAGAGTATCTTCTGTCAGACATTGCAGACTTGCATAGAGGCACCAAGACAATGTGTGCCATAGCCGTGTCACACATGCATACTTTCAGTCTCGGTCAGAGTGGAGATATCTGTTCTACGAATAGTTTTGGGCCATTGACCCGATATCATTGTGTGATAGATTGCTTATAATATCCTATTCGGTTACTTGTAACGCTTCGATAATTTTTAATAGTTACTCGTTTCGTATACAGCTGCCACCATGAATGCATTGGTGAAATTGACTAATAGAGCCTTGTGATTGTTGTGCAACAGGAGGTGCTAACAATACACGAGTAATATCTCCGGTTTCTAAGAGGTCGGGCGTCGGCGGCGCCGGCCTAGTTCCGTTGATTGACCAGTAGAAGCTGAGTGCTGGAAAAACAAGCTTATGGGCAGTAAGCTTAAAACCCAAACCCTAGTACTAGGTTGCATACCCACTTACGGTCTGTGCAATGAGAGTGGCAGGCAGGCAGGAACTTTTAATAATGACGACTGGCGTATTGCGTGATTTCGGGAATTAACACGGTCTACGGTGATTCTGAGCAACCCACCGCCACATCGTCATGTTGGAACAAGATCTGCCTGCTGAAGAGGAAGATTGATGCAACAGAAAGGCATCTACTTCAGCAGAGACGATGGCGTCAATCTATCAATGGCTCTGCCACATTACAGTTCATATCAAGCATGGCTGGGGACGCCGTGTCCGAGGTGAGGGCATCTCCGCAGCCCCAAGACCAAGACCAAGACCAATAAGCACAGATGCCGTTTGAATGGTGGTATCGTTGATCGCCAAGGGCATTCCCTGTTGCGATGTACCCGACGCCTCATCATGCACCATCGGGGAGTTCGTTCACTGCAGATCGGCCTTACTTGTGTTAGTGTCCAAGGTCTGGCACTACCGTTGCTGCCTCTCTTCCATGGACGGGTACTTTACTCCAGCCGTTTCTTTACTTTTGAGTTATTATTCTCGTCATTCTCTTCTCTCTCATCCTGCATCCTCCACTGTAGCATTGCATTCTGCTTGTATTGAGCATTACCATCAGCGATAGCGCGTACATCATCATGGACAAGACATCTACGCTAGAAGACTCTGAGCTTCAACCCTCCCGCACGCCAAGCAGACGGCCTTGGCTCGCATCAGCCTTTGGAGGTCCAAACGTCACAATTGGCCCGCGGATCGAACCCCTCGCCGAGCACTTGGCGCATGTGTCCGAAAGCGACAGCACCGCAGCTGAAGATCTCGTCGACAAGCAAGTCGCTTCCGAAGCGGGAAATGCTATTCAGTACAGGACATGTTCTTGGCAAAAGACTGCGGGGCTGCTCTTTAGCGAGTACATTGTGCTCTCTATCATGAGCTTCCCTTGGTCGTATAGTCTTCTGGGTCTAGTGCCTGGGTTGATCTTGACGGCTGTCATAGCTGGGCTTGTTCTGTACACGAGTCTTGTGCTTTGGGAGTTTTGTCTGCGACATCCCGAGGTTAGAGATGTGTGCGACATTGGGCAGATGATCTGGTGGAATAAGAGATGGGCGTGGTGGTGGACAGCAGCCATGTTTGTCCTGAACAATACCTTTATTCAAGCTCTGCATGTCTTGGTCGGTGCAATCTACCTCAACACAATGACCGAGGCCGACTCTATATCGGGTTGCAGAACCGTTGCATTCGCTGCAGTAGTCACGGTGATCAGCTGGATCGGGTCGCTTCCTCGTACCTTTAGCATGCTGTCAAAGCTTGGCTTTGCCTCGACGTTTTTCACATTCGTTTCCGTCATCTTGGCAACGGCATTTGCAGGAGCTCAGGGTAATCCTGCTGGTTATCCTGAGATGGGCGAACCGATAATCTCAATCTGGACACCAAAGACCACGACACTTGTCACTGGCATGTCGGCTTTCATGAACATGAGTTATACATTCATCGGTCAGACTACAATTCCCAGCTTCATCGCTGAGATGCGTGATCCGAGGTAAGTTGCAATGTCGTTTGATGCAACTATGATGATTCTGACAAGAGAACAGAGATTTCCCCAAGGCATTGTGGGCTTGCACCATAGCCGAGATTGTCACATTCAGCGTTGTCGGGTCTGTCATCTACGTATACACGGGCAACCAGTACATGGTCACACCAGCCTTCGGCGTCCTAACTGATACCTACAAGAAGGTCTCGTATTCTTTCATGGTCCCAACCATTATTTTTGTCGGATGCCTGTATGCAAGTGTCACAGGCCGATTTGTCTTCTTTAGAATGTTTAAGGACTCCAAGCATCTCACATCACACACCTTCAAGGGCTGGTTCTGGTGGGGATTAGTGTTGCTGATCAGCTGGGCCGCCTCATTCTTTATCGCTGAGATTATTCCATTCTTCTCTTCGTGTAAGCGTTCACCCTCAGACTTACAAATCAGTGCTAACGCATTCTCAGTGCTGTCAGTCATGTCGTCGCTGTTCAACTGCTGGTTCGGCTTTATCTTCTGGGCTCTGGCCTACTTCCGCATGCGCAATGCAGATCGTAAGGTTGGAAAGAGGCGAAATCCCATTCTTGACGCTCTTTCAGTGGCTCTGAATGTTGTCATCATGTTGACTGGTGTTCTGTACCTCACGCTGGGAACATACGTCAGTGTGCAGGGTATCATAGATCAGTTCCGTGCCGGACAAGTGAGCAGTGTCTTTTCATGTAAGAGTAATGGGCTTTGAGGGTATTCGGAGGGTTAGTCTGGCGCTTTGCTTTGGTTTAGCACTTATAGACAATAGACGGGCATATGATGTTGACGACAACTGATTGTTGACTGTAGAGTATTCATCCTGTATGGCTGCTGTGTCGCGTTGACGGCTCCCTAGTAGTCAATTCTCATCATAAGAGACTAATTATTGAATGAGACCTGAATGAGAGATGCAGAGTCATCTAATACACTATCGAGGTCAATCTGTTGGTGACAGAAAGTGTTGATATGTTCTTCTGTCACTCTTCTACCTCATTGAAACATTTCCCTCGCGACAGTTATTATCGGCAAGGCTATAGAATACTAGCATCAGATACTTGACATGACCGTAATATGAAATCTCGATATATCGTCACTGCCAATTTACCAGAGTCTTGTGCTAAGTTCAAAGGACACTGTTTAAAGTATGAAGCGCCACAGCATCATCAAAGCCAGCTTACCATCCTCCCTCGGTTTAGTGGAGTGATAAACGGACAATTCATAGCTTTACTGACTTTTATCTGATGTTCACACGCTACCCTCATCCCAATTGCTTCAATACCTCGGAAGTATAGCTTATAGATGCATGATCGCTGGTTGTCACCAGTGATGACAAGACATACGAGGTAGAGGATGATAAATTAAGAGAGAATATAGACTTTTCAATATAAACTCCGTAAATAGTCGTCAATCTAATCCAGATTACTCCTTGAGTAGGAGTTAGTTAGTGTACTCGGGACGAGATGCCGACTTGGGGATACCAGTGTCATTAGCCCACACTGACATCACTACACAAAGAATGGGACCCAAACTAAGCGAATCTTCAAGCTCACAGGCTTCACCGCTGTTACTAAAGCAAGAATAGCAGTGCAAGCAAATAAGCTTATGTGAAATCCCCAGTGTCAAAGAATGCGGAGCGGCTCCGGATCCGATGTGGAGAACTGCCGATAGACGAGACCGAGTCCCACCGAGGGGCGATGTAATTCACCGGAGGATTTGATTCTCAATTGATCACTGAAAACAATTCCATGTTCTGAGGTCCAATTAGATAAATCACTTGTCCGTCATAGAGCATGACAGTGGTAATCGAGTCATAGAACTCACAGTTGATGCCAAGCCCTGCACACCCGCGCCCTTGAACCGAACACTAACATAACATTTGTTAATAGCGCCCAACCCCAACTGTCATTTATTGAACATGCAAATTATTAACCGATTCGGATCCTATTTCCGGGATTATAAATTCTTCCTCCTCCTCCTCCCCACTAACCTTTCCCTCAACCCATCTCAACTCTCATAGCAGTTATCTCATGTCTACTACACTCTTCACACCCTGAGGCATTAGTAAAACTGTACCCTTTTGTGATCTACCGTGTTTTGACACACATGACATATAAAGAACACAATGCAGAGGACAGCTGCCTAAAAAACCAGCACGAAAAGCAGGTCATACCCAAAACTAACCCCGATGTCCCCCATGGCGATGCCGTTCCGGCCCCGGACGATGCGGGCCTCGAGACCGGAGGTGTAGCGCACCCCAGCGAAGCCAGCACCGACGACAGTGAAGCGAACCTCGAATTCCCAGAGGGCGGACTCCAAGCTTGGCTTGTAGTCTTTGGATCCTTTTGTGGAATGTTTTCGATCTACGGTCTCATCAACACTTCTGCTGTTTTTGAGTCGTACTTTTCCGAGAACCAGCTTCGTGATTACTCGTCTTCGCAGATTGGCTGGATCTTCAGTCTCTATCTCTTCCTCGTCTTTCTTGTCGGTATTCAAGTCGGACCTGTTTTTGACAAACACGGTCCCCGACTTATTGTAGCCTCTGGAGGTATACTCATCGCGACAAGCTTATTCATCCTCAGCGTTTGCGAGGAATTCTACCAGATCCTTCTTTCATACTCGGTTGTGGGTGGCCTTGGAGGCGCCCTTCTCAATTCACCGTGTTATGCATCTATTGCCCATTGGTTCGACAAGAAACGAGGCCTGGCAACTGGAGTTGCAATGACTGCAGGATCAATTGGCGGTATCATCTTTCCCATTTTTCTACAGAAACTTCTTCCCACCGTTGGCTTTGCATGGACGACCCGTATCCTGGGCTTCATCATCCTCGGACTCACCGTTCCCGCCACGCTCTTCATGCGCTCGCGTCTCCCGCGATCAAACAAGGTGTCTTCTGTCTGGCCAGACTTGAGCATCTTCAAAGACCTAAAGTTCACATTCTCTGCATGCGGGATCTTCTTTATGGAATGGGGACTCTTCGTCCCGTTGACGTACATCGTGTCTTATGCCGGACGACACTCTGGCGACGCCAACAGCTCTTACACCCTGATTTCGATCCTCAATGCGGGTTCATTGCTCGGTCGTTTTCTCCCCGGTCTTTTAGCCGACAAGATCGGGCGGTTTAATGTCATTCTACTGACGCTTGGGCTCTGCATCATATCGGCCTTTGCTCTGTGGCTGCCAGCGGGAGACTCTAAGGCTATGATCATCGCCTTCGCTGTTGTGTTTGGTTTTGCAAGTGGTAGTAACCTAGGACTCACACCAGTTTGCGTAGGTCAGCTCTGCGATCCTCGCGACTATGGACGATTCATCTCGACAGCTTTCATGGTAGCTAGCTTTGGAACCCTCAGCAGCTTGCCCATTGCTGGTGCCATTCTGGAGGCTGGCGGCAAGGGTGACACTGGCTGGACTGCTCTCATTGTATTTGATGGGCTTTCGTATGTGCTGGCACTCGCCTGTTTCCTTGCTGCCAGGGTGATGGCTGTCGGCTGGGATGTCAAGAGCGTCTACTAAGACGACTCAATTGGAAATGTCGCTCTTCCTTTGGAGATGCACACGATGAACTGAAATGTCATGCGATGTAATGTCTTCAATTGGATGAGTATGAGCGACAGGGAATGGATGGTCCGGTGATGTATTATACCAGCCGATAATCTTTACCGGGACCGAGGTATCAACTGATTTTGTTCAAGATGCCTCCTCGGAGTTGTATTGTTACCGCTCATTGCTGGGAGTAACAATGAGGAATGGGAGAACGATGTCCATTTGGATACTGGCCTTGATAGGAACAGACTGTAGTCGCTCTTTAATCATAAGTAGATAGAATTCACTCGTTTTGAACAATTGTAAATGTAACAACATGTTGCGTTCCCACGGGATCAGGCTGTCAATGTCCGCGATTTTTAAACGTAAACTCAAGGAGATGCAAACGTTGGAGATACAAGTCCGAAGCAAAAAGAGGGTCTCAGGTCCTCATCACGTCCAATGACGCATCTTCCCGTCGTCTCGCCCTCACCGAAAACCCGCGATTAACCGTATCTCAAAACGCTCACCACGACAGATTCTCCACGCGCTCTTGTGAGTGGCTCTCCTTTACTTTTCCTATCGGATCATCTATCTCCCGCCCTCTCTCACTCGGCATACCGACTCCGAGACCACCCGTAGCGCAAGGTCAAGCACCAACTGACCTTGTGAGCAAAGTGCGTGTGTCGACCCGTTTTGGCTTAGGCCGTTGAATCCCGGCCACGGGATAATCTTGATACGAACCTCCCGAAAGCTCCTGTATCGACGGGTTTTCCCTTCCAATTCCAAAACCTCAAGTTAATCCTCTAGACGTTGCAACAGACAGCGACGTTTTCTCTCTCTCTCTCTTCACTCCCTCTCCCCTCCACCCCCCGACATCATGCAGTCCTTCACCAGAGCCACTCGCGCCTCGGCGCTGCAAAACGTTGGCCGCCGAGCCTATTCGTCGTCGCCGTATGCCCAGACCATCAACAACCTGCGCATCAACGCCGACACCAAGGTCATCTACCAGGGCTTCACCGGAAAGCAGGGAACGTGAGTTGGCGCAATTCTTGAATTTCAAATAAATCTTCAAAAACTAACGAATGACGTAGTTTCCACGCTCAACAAGCTATCGAATACGGTACGGTCTTCGCTATATCGATGTCACGATGATACATGTGACAAAAACTGACTCTCGACAAACAGGCACAAAGGTCGTCGGTGGAACAAACCCCAAGAAGGCCGGCCAGACTCACCTCGGCCTCCCTGTCTTCAAGAACGTTGGTGAAGCCGTCAAGGAGACTGGTGCCACTGCTACTGGTCTCTTCGTCCCGTACGTCTAATCAACCACACACTCCAACGAAAACGACTCCTAACAATTTTTCTCAGTCCTCCTCTGGCCGCCGCCGGTATCGAGGAGGCCCTCGAGGCCGAGATCCCCCTCGTTGTCTGCATCACTGAGGGTATCCCCCAGCACGGTAGGTTTTTGGAACGTCGATGGAACGTTTTGAAGGTTTCTAACGTGGGACCCACTTAGACATGGTTCGCATCACCGACATGCTCAAGACCCAAAGCAAGACTCGTCTCGTCGGACCCAACTGCCCCGGTATCATTGCTCCCGAACAGTGCAAGATCGGTATCATGCCTGGCTTCATCCACAAGCGCGGCCGCATCGGTATCGTCTCTCGTTCCGGTACCCTCACCTACGAGGCCGTCAACCAGACCACCCAGGCCGGTCTTGGTCAGTCTCTCGTTGTCGGAATTGGCGGTGACCCATTCTCCGGTACCAACTTCATCGACTGCCTCAAGGTCTTCACTGAGGACCCCGACACCGATGGTATCATCATGATTGGTGAGATTGGTGGTTCTGCCGAGGAGGACGCCGCCGAGTTTCTCAAGCAGGCCAACACTGTCAACGGTGGTAAGCCCGTTGTCAGCTTCATCGCTGGTATCTCTGCTCCTCCCGGTCGACGAATGGGTCACGCCGGTGCTATCGTTTCTGGTGGTAAGGGTGGTGCCGACACCAAGATCAAGGCTCTCGAGGACGCTGGTGTCATTGTCGAGCGCTCTCCCGCTGGTCTGGGCAAGGCTCTCTACAACGAGTTCGTCCGCCGCGATCTGCTATAATTTTATAACTAAGATACGTCTACTATTTGGTTCACCCTTGGGAACAAGATGTGTGAGTCGGGGAGTGAGTTAGTAGAGTCCGGTTCATCGACCGAGGACTCGCTCATGGAGGGCTATTTGCATCATACTGCATGATTTCTTCGTACGTACCTGATAGAGCAAGGATGGTCTGGCTGCCGCGCAGGCTAGATTGTGGAAAGGCCTTTTGGTGTTCCTTTTCCGCAGGCGAGTGTGCCATAACCCTCAGCACGCAATGCGCCAACAATGTCACATTACACCATGAACCATCTAATGTCGAAAAGTGTTTCAAGCTATATTTGATCGTACCGGAGTACGCACATGTGACTATGCGAGAAATTCAGGAAAGGTGTCAGAATAAACTGGTCTAAAGCTTCACTAAACTACAATAAGGTTGCCTGAGTCCTTTCATCATTCAGGATAAAGGTCCTGAGAAGAATTGTTTCATATATTACCGTCAAGTTTCACCACCACCTATCTTATGTCATTTATCATGACCTACAAACCATATGAGGTGCAGCTCATGCACCCCGTACCCAGTCTATGCTAAGTTGTTAAAACAAACCGACGCAAACTCCCCATACCATGCTTAAAGAAATTGTGTTTCAGATTGCCATTCCTTCTCTTGGTCCTCCATAGTCCACATTAGTTTTCATGTAGCAGTCTGGAAACGACGTCTCCCATGTAAGCCTCTTCCAGTTCGTAGTCTCGGCCTCCGTTGCGATCTATGCCGAAGTGAATGAAGGCCTCGACAACATCGTCCAATGCGAAGCCCATGTTCACGAAACGGTCGACAAGGTTTCTGTTGTATCCGTTAAGTCTACCCCACGTTAGCTACATTCTTCCCACTCCATGTTTGACGTACCGAGCAACGTCGTCCTTGACCGGTGCAGCTGCGACGTCGTTTTGGTATTTAGTGACATCAACATCTTGTCGTGGAGCACCAGCGTATTTGACAGCCCATTCATGGGCCATGAGAGCGAACCGCTTAGGGTCTTCTATCATCATCTTTGCAACCTCGGCATCTTGCGG
Organism: Fusarium agapanthi; assembly: GCA_001654545.1. Classification (NCBI taxonomy): domain Eukaryota; kingdom Fungi; phylum Ascomycota; class Sordariomycetes; order Hypocreales; family Nectriaceae; genus Fusarium; species Fusarium agapanthi. The sequence goes on from LTDI01000964.1 coordinate 29,477, forward strand.
GTCCTTGGGGTTTGGGCACTCGAGAAGCATTCGAAGGGAGAGAAGGGCGGTCTTGATGGTTTGGACGGGAGACCAGTTGGAGCTGAGAGTGTCCAGACAGATAGCGCCCTAAAAGGTAAGTTAGTATCTAAAGTTCCTTTTCTTGACTGCCCCCAACCCATCAAGTTGGCTGTCCTTGGGCTCCACGTCCGCTACTTTAGAGAAAGTTGACCTACCGTCTGACTGCTGATATTCGGATGCCAGATCTTGGTGTCAAATCTTATCAGTGGTGCCTTGAAAGGATACTGATCGGGGATTTGTATGTCGACTGTGAAGGTGCCTCCAGCATAAGGGGTATCGGGCGGCGCAGGGAATGTTCCTTTGAGGTGCTTCAAGTCGTGGTCGACAAGAGTCGCGTTGACGCCTGAGTCGTCATGATCGGCTTCGATGTCCTTGAGCTCCTTGAGTACACGCCGGTCCCGAGACATGATGGTGAAACTCGTGGGAGAAGCGGTGATGGAAGAGTTGAGGATATTGAATAACGAGTTGGATTAAAAAGGAGAATAGTTGGATCGAGTGAGGAGACAAGAGATAACTTTGGGCCGTAAGACAGGCCTTCTGCAGGTCAGGTCAGGTCGTGTCTTGTGCAGGTAAGGCAGGCTATTCGGTTGGTGATATTGGATGGAAAGGGAGGGGTCCCTGATTTTTGTCAGGCTGTGGCGTAGCTTGAGAGAAGGAGGACGACGTCACTCCACTGAGAGACCGCTAAGAGTTAGCGTCCTGCGGGATGTTGCTCTTGGGTTGCAGTGTCGGGTTCAAAAATAGAATATCATGGATCAAGTCTGCGAAAAATGGTTGGATAGAAGTTCAATGTGCGTTTGTATAAGTGCTTTAATGGGGAGAGTAGGCGGCTGAACAGTGCTGCTTTATATGTATTTGATAAAAAACTTTATTCATTCAAACTTTCCTTGACCAGCTGGTATTATTCCGCCTTTTCTGACTGTGGTTCACAGCAAAGGTGTTTTCAACTGCCTCACTTAAGAGCCGAATCAATTTTGTAGAGCCCCGATTTCATTGAGTTGGGAGGAAGATAGACTTATTAAGCCCATCATATCATAAGCTTTGCTATCTTTCCCTGTTCTCATATTAATTCTGGTCTGATTAAAAGCTAGCGCTTTAAGGACTGTGAGCCAACTTTAAATATTGTCTTAAAATGGAAGCTTCTTTCGGTCGACTCATCAAGGTCCAGTGCTTTTCCTTTAAATTTTCAACTTTAAAACTACCTAATACATGTCGAGAAATCTCTTTTGCGCGACTCTTAGGGTCTTTTTTGGTTTTCTGCCTCCCTGTATCCGTACTTGATAAAACCACTGAAATTTAAGACATACATACCTAACCTTCCAATTGTTTTCGTCAATGTCGATAGCGACATGTCTATGAGATGCTGGTATCGACCCCAAACAGACGATGTGACATGGTAAGAAGTAATTTGAGCTCGCAGTGTATAATTTTAGTTTATTATAAGCTCAAATAACATTTTGTCCCTCGACTCCGGCATCTGCTTGTTGTTGCTCGAAGCCATTGTTGAAGTTTCACGTGACTCAGCTAGCTGTAACACGTGACTAGGCTGGAGCTGCTGTCGTGTTTCCCTGGCGCCTGGCGGTCGCTTTCATCATCACTAAGCTCGGGAGCCTCGACTCTCTCCTCCACATCAAATCACATCCACCATCACGACTCACCTCATTGAAACCACTGCCACGCCAAACAAACGATACCACATAATCTATAGCTCCTAGAGCTGATCCTGAAAAAAATGGTAAACACTTTCATCACGCTGCAGCTCAACAGCTATTGACGTTATCTAGGGTCAAGGTCAATCCGGCATGGGAGAAGGGGGACGCGATGAGAAGGACAAGAAGGCAAGAAACCCGCTCGGAACCTCCATTCTCATTCTAACAACCCAATAGAAGGATAAGCCCAAGTACGAACCCCCGCCTCGACCTACCACACGAGTCGGTCGCAAAAAGAGAAAGGCTGGTGGCACCAGCGCTGCTCAGAAACTTCCCGCCGTCTACCCTACCAGCCGATGCAAGCTTCGACTTTTGCGAATGCAGCGAATCCACGATCATCTCTTGCTCGAGGAGGAGTACGTCGAGAACCAGGAACGTCTACGCAAGGCCAAGGCAGCCAAGGAGGGTCAATCCGCTGACACCGATGCCGATGTCGATCGATTAGCAGACGAGCGCGGCCGGGTCGATGACATGCGAGGAAGCCCCATGGGTGTAGGAACTCTAGAGGAGTTGATCGATGATGATCATGCGATCGTCAGTAGTACTACTGGCCCTGAGTACTACGTTAGCATCATGAGCTTCGTCGACAAGGACTTGCTGGAACCTGGCGCCAGTGTTCTTCTGCACCATAAGAGCGTCAGCATTGTTGGTGTGCTTACAGATGATGCCGATCCCATCGTCAGTGTCATGAAGCTCGACAAGGCTCCTACCGAGTCATACGCCGATATTGGTGGTCTGGAGCAGCAAATTCAGGAAGTCAGAGAATCAGTAGAGTTGCCACTGCTCCATCCGGAGCTGTACGAGGAGATGGGTATCAAGCCTCCCAAGGGCGTCATTCTCTACGGTGCTCCTGGTACTGGAAAGACATTGCTGGCCAAGGCCGTCGCCAACCAGACCTCTGCCACTTTCCTACGTATCGTGGGTAGTGAGCTTATTCAGAAGTATCTTGGTGATGGTCCTCGACTTGTGCGACAGCTTTTCCAGGTATGTGATCTTATTGGTGTGTTTGATTGTTACTAACAGTGTCAGGTTGCTGGTGAGAACGCTCCTTCTATCGTCTTTATCGACGAAATCGATGCCATTGGTACGAAACGATACGATTCGACATCAGGTGGTGAGCGTGAAGTCCAGCGAACTATGCTGGAGCTTCTCAACCAGCTTGATGGTTTCGATGACCGTGGTGACGTCAAGGTTATTATGGCCACAAATAAGATTGATACCCTGGATCCCGCTCTGATCCGACCTGGACGTATCGATCGAAAGATTCTCTTTGAGAACCCCGACCAGAACACCAAGCGCAAGATTTTCACACTTCACACTTCAAAGATGAACCTCAACGATGATGTCGATCTTGAAGAATTCATCTCCCAAAAGGATGACCTTTCAGGTGCCGACATCAAGGCCATCTGCTCCGAAGCCGGTCTGCTCGCTCTCCGAGAACGACGAATGCAGGTGCAAATGGCGGACTTCCGATCAGCGCGTGAGAGAGTACTCCGTACAAAGCAGGAGGGTGAGCCAGAGGGTCTGTATCTGTAAAGTACTTGTACATGAGCGGTTGGGACAGATAGATGGGTCTCGGTTATTAATGAGGAATAGAGGTTTAACAGCCACTTTGAGCGGAACGTTTTGTACTAGGGTTAATGCTTAGGTTGGCAATGGCCTAGGACTTGATGTTCAGTGTAATGTTACATGTTGACAGCGTAATGCTTTTGCAATTTTCGTGAACCGGCTGTATCCCGCCTCCATTACCATTGGGCCTTGATCAGTGGACAAACAAAACAAACTCGATACCAAACCGATACTTTATTGTCCATCCCGATATCCTCCATAACCCATACACGGATCCTAGAATGCAGACATATCATGAGGGTCCCAGTTGTTGTTTCTAATACCAAGCTGGCAGACGGTGTAGGCGTAAAACTAATTGCCGTTGTCCTTCTTCACAACCTCATTGTTCTGCACGCCGACAGGTGAATGGTTGTACAGCCATCGTGCAATGATGAAGCTCCCAATGGCCCAGCCCCAGACGAGGACGGCGATGGACGAGGTGACGAGCAGTGCAGGCACGAGAACAAGAAGTGCAACGCCAATCCAGAAAAGGGCAAAAACGATTGCTGCGCCGAGGGCGAATACGATGGTAGACAGGGAGAATGTGAGGAAGATTAGAAGAGGGAGGAAAGACAGAAGAAGTTGTGATACAATAAAGGACTGTCTTGTTAGTGACGATTGAGAGGGGGGTGAGAGGGAACGTACAAAGAGAACAGGTCGCGATGAAGCAAAAGAAGCAGTATTGTCGTAAGCTTTCTGTCGAGAATTAGGCGGGACAACACGATCCACGGAGCTCCGCGCGTAGGCGATGAAGCCTGATGCGTTGTCACGAGCAGTCTCGCTGTAAGAGTTTGTAGCGGCGGGAGCCATTGCTGCGATGAACGGAGTGAGAAAGGAGCGTGGATGGTTGTAAGGTTTATGGTGTTGTTGTTGGTGGTACAATTGTCATTATTGGAGGTGCTTGAGATATCTCTTCAGGGAGGTTCCATTGAGGTCAGCTTCCCCTTGAGATGACGTGGGGGATGTGCTGGGTACGTACCCACCACACACGGCAATTCCAGTGGGATCTGGGGATGGTGAGGTTCTGGGCGGCCAATCAGATGTTACACTTGCTTGGGCTTGTTCGATATCATCATTAACTGTAACGAAGGTAAAGATTAGTCCAATTGACAATGAATTATAGTCTTTCTGGCCTTCCAAGATTACCCCTAATGTCTAATCAATTTGAGTCCGCCCCTGTTCTCTGTTCTTGCCATAGAAGTCGATAAGTTCTGTAAGTTCAGCGATGCAGCTTTTTATTCTTTCAATTAGCTCCCCGATATAAGCAGGAACGCCATCAGCGATGCTCGAGCCCATTTGGTGTAGTTCATATTGTAGAGTATTGAGGTCTGTCTCCAATGTCTGTGACCTTGTATCGATGAAACCAGCTACTGCTGAGCCTTGTCGGAGATGGCTTTTACTCCAGGCTCTGATACGGCAAGCAAACTGAAGGGACTCATCGAGTCTTTGAAACGTCCCGTCAATGCCATCAGAAAAGCGGTAGGGTTGTGGCCGAGGAGTGGTCGAAGACAAACGATTGCACAGCATATATTAACGGTTCGTCCTATGGCGTTGGTGCGGAGAAATGCCTCAATAAGGCAAACAAGTGCAGGATGTCTTGTGGAGGATTTGATTGTGGTTCGCCTGGGCTCTCGGATTGATATATCACCCAACCCCTGCTTGTATGACACAGCCTTATTTCTCGACCACTGTTACCAGACCTATCACATCCTGCCAGCTAGCACATTTTTTCTCCGTGTGGCGCTCTGTTATCAAACCTTTACCGATTGACCGACATTCTGCAAGCACTGAGCGATTGTTGGTTATGTTGGAGCATGCCCATTGTCTCCGGGGCTTCGTGGTCGTAAATAGTACTATCAAGGAGACGCTACAGACGACGATGCCGACATTCTAATAGACACCAATTAATATCAGTATCTCAATATCGTATTTTGGGCAAATATGATGATATTTTCTACTTGCAATCATCCTCCTTCAACAAGTTTCATCCCCATTCATCCTACTATACACAAGGGGCTAGAGTGATAACAAAACGATCATAACTCCGGAGAACTATACTAAAACACCTATGGATAACAAGACTAAGATCTACGCTGAAATAGACACAAAACAACGCCCTGCTAGTAAGCCACAAAACTAATATCCAGATGCAGCAAGCCTGGCCTTCTCATCGTCCACAATCTTCTCCTCGTCGTCCTGCTTCACAACTTCATAATCAGGAAGATCCTCCTTCACATCATGAGGAGCAACCTCAGGTTGTGTTTGCTCTCGAGTCTCCTGCGCCTGAGGTTCATCAGTATATCTCTCCTGCTTCTCAGACAAGATACCATCCCCAGGAGGAGGGACCTGGCCAACTGCTTGCACAACAGTCCGGTTATAGTCAGTTCGACCTTCTAGAGCCTGAAGAACCTCAAACAGTGGTTTGCCCGCCATGGGCCAAGCAACATCGCCGCATAAAATCTTCTCTGCTGTGATACCACGCTCGTTGTAGAAGGTGGCATTGGCATCTCCTCGAATCACGACGATAGTACCGTCGATTTGAACACCCATCCACAAACCACGGCTCTTCATGTAACTCCACACAGGTCGAGCAGTCTTGCTGAGCGCAGCCTCAACACTACCGCCTGTTCCGATAGGACCCAAAGCAACAGAACCCTCGGCACCAAGTGACAGGCGAGGCTTTGTGAAGGCTGCGACTTGCTCTGGGGTGTTGAGTACACAGACGCAGTCATACACATCGAGCCCAAAGACGAAGCCGGCTCCGAGACTGCTTACAATGAAGGATGAGGGAGGAGACCATGTGCCGTCTGAGCGACGGGCGATGACTACACCGGAGCCACCTGAGAGAGAGTTGTGACCCGCACCAGCACGAATTACGTTGAAGATGGCGAGACCGGCGGCGCTTTGAAGGACTGAAGGCGGGATTTTGACCATTGACTTGCGTGTAAGACCAGTTGGGTGGAGAGGTCCTTTTTCCGAGGGTGATGTAGACGAGCTGAGGTCTAGGCTTGTAAGTAAGCTGCTTTTAAATGTGTTTGTATTAGACCCACTAGTGAAAGAGTGAAGGATACGGGCTGCCTTGCTGCACTCCTTGTCCATAGTAGAAGGCCACCATCCCTCAGCACCGAACAAATTGGCGGCCTTGTTCAATGTTGAACCACCCTTGGAACTGATCTTATGGAACCTCTCGCCAGCTGTGTGCTTGGCCGTTGAAGAGACATCTCGATCTTGAGGTTGTGGGTGGGGTTGGGGTTGTTGGTACTCTGTGCTATCAGGCTGGATAGAGTAAGAGGGAAGTTGACCAGCTTGCTTAAGAGGATCAACGTCCTCAATGGACTTGTTGGACGTAGAGTAAAGGGTCATTATGATGATTCTCCGAGTTATACAATAGTGATGTGGGTGAAAATGATTGTATAAGAAGTAAAGGTTGATGATTACCAGGCACCATTCATCCTTATATGTCCCTCCTCGCTGTATGATCCCAATTGCGTCCATCTCGCATTCTCTTAAGCCTACGCAATCTCGTCCAACCATACCGTGTAATTGCTGTTGCCTCTAGGCGCAGTCAACGCGGCCGCCTAGCTAGGATGGATGTGTAGTGCGTGGACTGAGGCGCAGCATCGCCGCACGAGAAGCGAGACATGAGCGAACGACGAGGATGCGAAAAGTAGAGCCTGAAACAAGTAATCCGCAGTTCTTAGCTATACTATGCTTTAAGGTATGCGTCTTTCTAATACCAGCACCAACAATGTAAGTAAGGTCGTCTTGGCTCATGATCATGTTGTAAGTCATCTGGAATCTGTCTAGGCTGAGCTAGGCTTCTTAATCACTACTATCGCTTACTAACTTTCACATTAACCAGTGTCGGTGTGGCTCAGTTGGTTAGAGCGTTGGTCTCATATCTGTAATCAGATTGATTTGACGAGAAGTCAAGGTCATCCAAAGGTCGAGAGTTCGAGCCTCTCCACCGACATTTTCTTTTGCATCCTGGTGTTATCAATCAATAGTCCTTTTTGTATATGGAAGAAGCGTATATTGCCCTCCGAGAATTGGCCATTGGGACTGGTTGGTAATTGTGCTTATGACATCCTTGGGAAAGCTCTCACTCGTCGACTTGAACGATCGCCTCTTGACGTGCAACGCAGCAGTTTGGATCAAAAACCAGGTCTTAACCAACTTTGTCGTTGTCATTGTAATCGATATGCAAATATATGCCACGCTCCAAGCTCCAACTATGAATATTCTTGTGTATACTCAACCCTCCTCACTAGACAGCCTCATCTCCAACCGGTCTGATTCGCTTCCTTCTAGTATTCGCATCCAGGTTCTCTATCTCCTCAGCGCCACTTCGAAGCGTAGACTCAGAGCTGATAGCCGGGGCACTCTCGCTTTCAGGCAACCTAACCTTCTTGCCTCCCCAGCCAGCAGCCATAGATATGGTCTGAGCAGCATAGTCCAGGTCCCCGTCGAATCCATACCGGAAAGCCTCCGTCTCTTGAAGCGGGAGGTGGTTGAAGCGCCAGTCCCAGACACTAGCATAGGTGGACCGATATGATGCGAATGCCATTATCGTGCCGATAAAACCGCCTCCTAGAATGTCGTACCAGTTGTGTGCTGCGTCGATGGTGAGTGAACCAGCGATTAGGACTGCTCCGAGGAGGGGTAGGAATGTGAGGAAGAGTTTCCAGAAGGCGGGCTTGTGGTCTGCCCAGACCTTGAGTTTTGCGTTTAGCCAAAGAAAGAGGAATCCGAATCCGGCGAAAGCGGCAGTCGTGTGTCCGCTTGGAAACGATGTGATGGCATTTTGGATCCTCGACTTGTCAGGCTGTGTGCAGATTTCGGTGGTGTACATGATTTGGTAGAACCCAACTCCGTTCAGGCCACTCTTGTTGTGCGTTTTAGCGAGAGAGATATCCGGCATACAAACATCGAGAAAATAAGGTCTGAAACCGCCGACAAGCTGTTTGAGAGTGACCTGGAAAAGAGACGCCAGAATGACGGACCAGTTCGTTCCAATGATGGCGTTGCTCGCATCCCAGGCCGATTTAATCCGGAATTGGGCGACGATATAGGTGACGATAGGTATAGCAATGGATATCAGGCCTGATAGCCACGAGGGGAGAATCCAGCCGCGATCAGGATACGCCCATTGCGGGTAGACAATATCTCCCGACGTCGCATTAAAGGTGACAGGAAATGTCCGTGTGATGATGACAGGAGAATGATAGATCTAACAGATTAGCACCGATCAAGAACATAGGGAAGAAACTTACACCAAAAGCAACAGCTCCAACTACGGCCATGGTGAGCAAATCGCGCCAGTTGACAAGAAACCATTGTCGCATAAACGTCTTGAACTTTTGCTTCTTGGTCTGGGACCTGTTGGCCGCGGCCGAGTTGACTCTTGGGAGGAGAGGCATGACGACCTCGGAATAACGATATTGTCTTTGCAAAAAGAATGTCGTGAGATAATTATTATTATTAGGTCAAGAAGAGGAATGAGGAGGAGAGAAAGAAGAATACGTAGGACAGAGCTTAGCTTGTGGTTGTCGCGTGCCAGTGCCTGCTTGGAGTTGTCTGACGTCATTGGCGTGCTTAATCGATCGGGATCGTAAACCTTTGTGATACAAGCCACAGAGACTCATCAAATCTGAACAAGACACAATATAACATTGAGTAATATTGCTATTGGTATGGCCGTCATAATCTATAAATAAAACAAACAACTCCATCGCATGCTAATATATCACCATCTATCCAAACGCCATTTACCATGAATGAATCATCACTTCTTCAACTCTCCAGGCCCCTTGATTCCACTCGCGCGACTGCGAACACGAGAATCATACTTGAGAGTCTTATCACCAATAGTACCATCACTATTCGTCGTTGAGCCCGACACACAAGGCTCGTTATTCCACGCAACACCCCTAGCACGTCTCCACGACTCAATAGGCGAAGCCAACATGCGCTGTGTATAAAACAGACGGCAGTTGGCAGCCTCATACCTAAAGTGCACGGGGTATCCCTCAAGATTATCCTCAGTGTAGCCGTTCAGCGAGTTGACCTTGCCAACACCGCCTGCGGGAAGAGGAAGAAGAGGTGGGTTCCGCGAGCTGGGGAATGAGGACGATGCGTCGCTGAGGATGGCGGCCGTCTCCTTGTCGGTCTTTGCGTTGGCGCGGACATTGGCGATTGCGCTGGTGATGTCGGCGTTGAAGTTGAGGAGAGTTCCCTTGACGCCACCCATGGCTTGCATGGCCTGGTTGAGAGGACGACCGCCAAGGGCGAGTGTGCGAATCCCGTGGTTACGGGTGAGAAGACCAGTCAGGATACCACAGGCCGAGGCGCAGATACCATCGGTTACAATTATGATGTTCTCGGGCTTCCAGGGAGCTTCCGCAACCAAAGGCTTCCTCTCGGGGTCGAAGCCATTGATATAAGCAGGAATGCTCTCATCCCAGGGAACAGTCTTGTCAGTCTGGAAGGCTGCAGTGACGTTCTGGCCCTTGACGGTATAAGGGCCATAGAACTCCTTGCCTGTCTCGAGGTATTTGTTTCCGGGGGCAACGGGGTAATACTCAGATCTAGTGATCAGAGACTTGACGAGGTTATCATAGTCGACTTCAGCAGCAGCCTCAAGAGCAGGGTTGGCGCGATATCGATCCCAGCCAGTGAACTCTCCTTCAGGAAACAACAGACGATAGATGGAATGGGCGAGAATCACCGAACCACCGCCGTTGGCAGACATATCGATGATGAGCTTATCGCGACCAGTAGCCTTGGCTGCCTTGATGAGCTGAAGAATGACAGCTTGTCCCTCAAGTATGAACTTGGTCATGCTAAAGTCAGCAGGTGGGTTGCTGATGTCGATACCTATTGGCAAGAAGCTCAAGATGGAGAGAACGGCAGTGTCTTTATAGTCCTCGCCGTTGAGAAGGTATGCAGAGACAGCGTTGCTCGATTGTTTGACGAGAGGCTTGGGGTAACCGGGAAGATCATCGTCAGTCTCTTGGGTTGAACGACGCTCATTGGCAGACGGTTCTTCGGTGGTGGTGTTTGTGGGTGTGATTTCGACATAATAGTGGAAATCCTCGCCAGACTCGATACCCGAAAGGTCAACAGTAGCAGGGACGACCAACTGGTTGACAATCTCCAGCTTGCTGCCATTGTGGAACTCGATGGTATAAGTATCGGGAATCTCAAACTGGGTGAAGAGAGTGCTGCTAGATGATCCAACAGCGCCACGAGGAATAGATGCAAAGAGACCGTTGTACTGAGCATCAGGGTCCTGGCTGTTTGATGTCGCGAAAGAAGCATCCTCCTCGAGCCACTCGGCGATTGGAGTTCCATCGATGGACTTGACAGCCGAAGGGGTGTAGTCGAGGAGGCCTTGGTTACCACGGCTGGTGTCAATGACATGGAAGATGTATGGCAGTCGAAGACCGTTGGCAGATACAGACTCGAACTCGACGCCTCGTCGGACGTAGTAGAAGGCGTTGAGAAGAGCGGGAGGATAGTCAAAGTGGCCATCGTTGGCAGCAGCAAACTATTTATCGTAAGTACACCATTGTACAAAGAATTGGAAGAACTTACAAGGCTTCGCAGACCTGTCATGACTTCATATTGAGTCTTGTACTTGTTATTCTCCAACTTGCTCCGAATCGTATCAAACCCCCCAAGAACATCCACACCTGGAAACAGATACTCTTTCGGCGGATCAGCAAGAATCTCAAGCGTACTCTGAAACCCAATCAAAGGCTCAAGATAGTCAAGCAACTCGAGATCTCGCTTCTTATCCAGAGGAACAGACTTGAGACACGCAATACCCACAGAGGGAGGAATAGCAAGAACAACAGGCTTCCCAGGCTCAGGTTCCGCCTCCACATAAGCTTGACTTATGAACCTGCAAGGCTCGCTCTCAGCTTCAGAAAGATCTCGCGATGAAATGAAAGAGGGTTGGTTTCGAGCCTGGTGCATCACCTGTCTAGGCTCAAGGGCTGCGAAACTAACCCCGGCGAGGGCTAATAGAATTGAAGGGATCATGATGATTGTGTATATGAGTGATAGGGCTGGAAGATCATTCTGGACCTCTTCCAGCCCTTATATACAGTTTGTTCTTGAAGACCAACATATCCGAGTCCTGCATCGTGGCTGGGTGGAACTTGGGCTAGCGCTGAAGGCGTTGCTTATACCAGTGGTTGCACGGGCTGTGCTGACGGCGGGACCTGTCAGCGGGAAACAAATTATCTGCAGGCCTGTCAATTTTTCGTTTATTTATTTATTTTATTATCATTGTCCAATGAGAATAAAGAGAGAAGTACTTTGGTGCAGATCCTTTCTCGAAAATCCTCTCCAAGCGCCAACTCGTACGTTTCAACTCCATCGCGAAAATCCTACGTTGAACAACTGTTCGCGCCAATCTGCCTAACGGCTTTCTAGTCTATTTTTAATAGACCGCCACAAGGCTTCTTTCTGTCCCTTTGGGTATTCAGCTGGGGAGCATGGCGCACCCTGCGCCACTCATTTATCGTCCCGAGTCCTAGTCCCCGTTAAATGTAAGCATCGTCTCCGTGTCCGAATGGGTCAGTTCTGTTCTGCGGAGTTTGGATGGTTTTCGTTTAGATTCTGAGGTAAGCATGCTTTTTAGCGTGGGCAGTTGAAGAGATGGCGTTGGAATAGTGATCAACATGGCAGGGCGCAGGTGATATTTCATTGAGAGGATGTTTTCGGGACCGAGGGGTTGTCTTGAATGGACAGAAGATTGCTATTCGACTTCTAGAACTGGGATAGTTGGCTTTCAGATCTGTCATCTGGAGAACGTGTATGGCTTCATAAGTCTGTCGCTGCGCCGCATCTCTCGTCTATTGTTCTAGCAGGACGTGTACAAACGGCTTGCTTCATTCTCGAGATGGAGTCTGGCTGTGTGTACTGTAGCGGTGATCGTCAATATGGCACCTGTCCTGTAACAAAACAGTGACCCTTTTAGCCAACTCAAGCAGGAATGCGTCTGCCTGGTATGACCTTGAGGTTCTCCCTTTCTCCTTAACCATGGGATCAACTTGATATTCATTTCTTGCTTTGATCTTTCAAGCATCTTCATGCTTGAAGAAAAGACCCCGTGGGTCCAGTACCTGAAGATCTCAACGGCTGCTAAGCCTTATCGCCCTTGAGCTGAGAAGACAAAGCAGGAAGTCGCCCTCCGCGGCATTCTCGAGTCACTCTTCTGTATGCGGCTTTGGTGAAGAACCGTGGAAGGAAATCGTCGGTATGGTGAAGAGTACAAATGCACAAGTCGATCGTTTCACCATAAACCATCATACAAAAACAAAACTTGATTTGCGACCGTGATTCTACACATTGTCGTGAAGTTCAAGGCAGGTTCCAAATCTACGGAGACGTTATGCTTAAATGACCACGCGTGGGGATCGATGTCTATTTTTACCCAGCCAATTAGAGTCAACCGTAAACTCGCGCAGAGTTATCACGTAACAGACGATCAAGCAACGAACTACCACTATAACTAAAAGTAAAAAAGGTCAAAAAAAAATTGGTAGCTTCTCTTTGATTGAGCGTGTCTAAAGGAGCTGGTTAGTATACGGTAATAGACATCTGAGGAGATCTTGACTTACCATCCTTAGTGCAGGGGCCATGCTAATCTTCTCTTGGACGAGTTAGCAGGAATCGAACGAGGGGGCTTTGGAAAAATTACCTGTATCGTTTCAATAGACCATTGTGTTCCGAAGAACGAAAGGCTTGGAACAACTATGACTTATATACCCTCCATGACAACTGTCTGTCACAGTCACATGCTAATGGGACAAGCGCTGAATCATACAGTTTGAACCACTCAGTACATTACCCCTTGGGAAGTGGAAACCACTCAATATATTTTCCAGTCTCGAGCGTCAAACTTCCTCTACTGAAAATTCAAAATCAAGTGAGAATTCGACTCCTTTGTCATTGTCAGTCGTATTGACGTTCACATCACGTCAGGTTTCGGCGCAACGCAGGCCTGGTGAGAACGCCAAACATCGCAAACCAGCATTTCAGTTGGAGGATGTTTGGTAAAGAAATTTCGCATCAAGAGGCAAAAACTTGCAGCGAGTGAGTGGTAACATTGTGTGTGCCCTAGGTGGAAAATGACTCTTCCATTGCTGCAAGATGCCCGGGCGGGGCCGTCAACCACCACTATTATTAGTCGACAACAGCCCCAATGCCCGTCCAACCAAAAGTGTAATTAGTAGACATCGCAGGCAGAAAACAAGGGGCATATCATAAATTTAGGATATTTTATTATAAAGCTTATTAGGGTGCTTTAGTACAGAGTTAGGATACCTTGGATTACTTTATTTCCGTCCCATAATTTAGTCCAAGTCTTATTAGTCTTTGTACGCCCTGGGATGATATTCAACGTCTCGGATGGGATCCTCGTCCAAGTTCGTCGAACTCTCAATGAAACCGGATCAAGTCTCTTCCAGAAGCCGAGGGCATTGCATTTCCACCAGCGGCTGTGGTTCATCAATGACGAGACACTGATCGTGAAAGTCAAAGTGCATGGTAAGGAGCCTAATGCGATAAGGAGCCCAAACGGCTCGGGTGAGGTTATTTCTGACGGGGTTGTTCTCCGGCTTCCATCGCCAATTTAATAGTGTCGCAAGTGTTTTCATGCAATAGAGCCAGGAAAGGTCTATGTGATTGAGTTCGTTGCCCAAGTCTTCGACCTTCAGCGACTTGTACAGCGGTATAATAGTACAATGGCGAGTAGAGTGGAGATACAATGTTTTCCAATCCCCTCCTCCGTCTTGGAACTCGATACGTATCCCAACGCGAAATGCTTGACTCCAAGAGTCAAAAGGACGTACTCTTGGGAGCTGAAGATAGGAGCGAGGATGCTCGAGGTCAGGATCAATTGTGATCTCGATGATAACGCTGACAGTGGTCCCATCCTCGAGAGGAGTACCTTCTCGTGGAACTGATGCCTCGAAAAGACTGATCTTTGAATCCTTGCTCCACTGAGTATGGAATAACTGTACACGCAGGCTATGGCCTAGTTTTCGACGGTGATCATGCTTCAGCTTGCGTTGTATTACGAAACTCCAGATGGCGGGTCCGGCAGTTGGTGGTGCTTTTGTTCTGATCCAGACATCGCTCGGATCAGTGACCTGCAGGAAGTGAATGTAGCAGTCGAAATCCTTGAACACGGTATTGAATAGTAGTCGCGGAGGGTTCATCGCATCTTGCACCAAAGGCACCCTGCCTGGCTCTGCGAGGGAAGCTCCGAGTCGAATGTTTTCTAGCGGCACTCGACACAATCCAGCACGGCCTTCAAGGAGAGTCGTTCCGTATCCTACATTGATGCCTTTGTCGGTTCTTCGAAGTAGTTGCACGATTGGGTAGTCGATTAATCCGCCGTCGGTCAAGGAGTTGTTTCCACCAGTGTGAATAATACCAAAATCCCCAACCTTGAGAGGAACAAGCCAGCAGGGGCCAGTCTCTTTCTCCAGAGAAGCGGCGGTTTCTTTGCTGAGCGCGCTGACAACCTTGAACGTCCTCTAACGCGAGGCCTGCGCCGGATCGAGCGACTCTTGAGAATCGAGGAATTCTGGCATCCACCAAGACTTCGGTGGTTGCCCCTGGTTAAACGACATATTGCTGGTGAAAATGCTAGATGTTTTGATGTTGTACCTTACCTAAGGTACCTACAGGTAAGGCATGCTAAAGGCTGAGTGTCTTGCCGCAGTTTGCTACGGCAGGAGGACATCGAGGGTTAGGAGCCCAAGGCTTAGGTATGCTAGGTTTTGTCAATGATGAGTTCATCTAAGGCTTAGGACATATTTAGAATAATTATAAAATTTATGATGAGTTCAACATAATGTAAGAGAACCTTTGAGGGTTTAAAGGGCCCTTATGAGGAGTTTATTAAGATTTCAACCAAGATTTATCATTACCTTGTGTGAAGATCATGCTCTCTGAGGAGCGACCTAGGCCATCATGTCAGAAGCCGATTTCTCCCTGGTCACAAGGTGCTTTTGGTTCTTCATTCTCTAGGTATCTAGTCTTGGTCTTGACGGAACAGACGCATGGTTGGTGTAATTCCAGTATGCATTGAGAAGCTCGAGGTCGAGAAAACAGATTCACAGAGCCCAGATCACAGCATCTACTTGTTCACAAAAACTGAGAACCGCTCCATGTGCAAGTTAATATTCTCACCCGAGTCAAGGTAGTCTATTATATTACAAATGTATAATTTTCACCCAAGCACTTCACAGACTGGCATAGCAATCGCGCAAGATGGCATTAGACATCTATCTCGTTCTAATCACAAGCCATGCAACACCGGCGATGCTAGATTCACAAAAAGGAAAAAAAACACAACTAGCAAAAAGCACACGTTCCTAAAAAGCCACCGCAAGAAACTTTAATCATACCAAGACCGGCCGATCCAAGAACCTCCTTTTTACAGAAGGACCATACCGGCACCGACAATACCGGCAACGGCCATGTAGGCGCCGACGGCGAAGTCACCGAGGGAGAAGACGCGGGCGATGGAGGCAGCCTGGAGACCAAAGTTCTCGTCGTCTTCGCTGCTGCTGCTGTTGGTACCACCGGTGGACTCAGAGGCGACGGCGTGGGTGGCAGTGGCAACCTCCTCGTTGATCTTGCTGGCGGAGGCGAGAGCAGACGAGCAAGAGGACTGGCTCTCGGCCTTCTGGGTGGTGGCCTTGCCCTTGAAGTCACAAGCATCGGCAGCGGACTTCTGGGAGACGTAGTAGGCGTCGAGGATGTAAGCAAGCTTAGCCTCGTTGGAGCACATGCTGTAGGCACCATAGATACCGGCAGTGGCGTTGGCGGTGATAGCAGTGCAGATCTTCTTGTCTTGGCCGCAGATGTAACCAAAGATGTCGTTAAAGTCCTTAGCCTTCAGGTTATCAGCAGGGACACAGCTTCGGCTCTTGACCATGCAGTCGCAGAGGTCGGAGTCCGGGACAGGGGGGAGGACGCTGTTGGCCTGCCAGTTCTTGGACTGCTCAGGGCAGGTGGCGGCCTTGCCAGTGGGCTTGTAGCTGTCCTCCTCAACACCGGAAGGCTTGGCGGCGTTGACCTTGGTCTGGAGCTGAGAAAAGTCCTTGAGCTTGACAGCATCATCGTTCTTGTTGATCTTGACGAGGCCGTAGTCGTTGGCCTCCTCGAAGTACATGTAGACGATACCACCGCTGAAGACTTCGGTCATGATCTTCTCCCCGTAAAGGGCGGTGGTCTCATCGAAAATACGGCCAGCAGCACCATCGGGCTCGTTGCAACCATACTCAGCGAAGAAGACGGGAACAGAGTAGTTCTCAAAGAACTTGGCCTGGTCAGTGTAACCAGAGTCCTCCATGCTGCTCTTGCCGCACCAAGAGTAGATGTTGTAGCCCCAGTAGTCGATGCGGGAGTCATCGTCACCGCAGTTGAAGTAGTCAGCAATCTGCTCACGAATATCGACATCGTCATTGGAAGCGTAACCAACACCGAGCCAGCGAGAGAATTTGCTCTTGATGTGCTTCTTGGTGTCACGGACGGCGGCCTTGACGAAAGCAGAAGCCTCTGTGTTGGAGACGTTGTTGGAGACTTCGTTACCGGCAAAGAAACCGACAACGTTGTCGTACTGACCAAGCTCATCGACGACTCCGATGTAACGCTCATATAGCTCAACATCCCACTTGGGGTCATCACGGTTGATCGAGACACTAGGCTCAGAAAGATCAGAGATGACGTAGATTCCAGCATCGTCGAGCAGCTTCATGCAGGCCTTGTGGTCGGCCTTGGGGTCGACAGCGTAAGTTCGGATGATGTTGGTACCGAGCTGCTTGAGTAGAGGGATATCACGCTTGCAAGCATCCTCATCGGCGAGAGGATCGATGTACTTGGTCTCCTTAGTGTTGGTCTGACCAGCGGCGGCAGTATCCTGTTGGTAAGCAACGCCCTTCATGAAGAACTGAGTTCCGTTGGAGTAGAAGAGCTTGGATCCCTGGGCATTGTCAATATCAACTCGCGATACCCTGACGTCTGGCGCATACCTTCATGGTGATGGGCTCCAGCTTGGCGCTGGCAGCCGTGGCCGCTGCAGCGACAATGGCAGCGGAAAACTTCATTGTGTTGTGTATCAAACGGCAAGTAAAAAGAGCAGAGAGCAATGAATGACTAGAATGAGGCGATGATTTTATTCAACGCCTAAATTGTTGATGGAATGCTGAACCCCCTTTTTTCCTTTTGCTCGCGACGAATGAGCCGGAAGAGAGGCAATCGGATCGAGTAGCAAGAGCGTCGATAAATGAGTGTCGGGAAAGGTTAAAAATCGGCCTCAAAGTAGCGAGAACCGATAAGAAAAAACGGCGTTGAAGAATTAAAGGTTAGCGAAGGTTTGATGAAGGAAGAGAGAAGGAAGATGGAATTCGAGGGATGGGGCGATTTGAAAAGTAAATGGAAAATGGAATGCATGGGGTGGCTAGCACTGACACTAAAGCAGTCTAGCTACGGGACCATCCCTGGGCTTCTGGAGTGGTCCCTCCCCCCCTGAACCTCAGTTGCTCAAGCCGCTAATTGTCCTGGCAAGGGGTTGGCAGCGGCTGTGTTGTAGTGGAAGAGCGGCACTGTGCCTGCTACGGTGAAGTGATCGGTCCCCGAAAACAAGCAGATCCTCTTGAGGATTGACGAATGAATCAACCACGGGACAAAGAATCCCTGTCGGTTGCGAGGCGCAGCTCAGAGATTGAAGCTTGTTTGGGTCTTGCCCGGCGCCGGCCGTGGCCAATCAGGTGTTGCTGCAGAGGGATCTCATCTTGTTGGCGGTGGCATAGTGCTTGCAGTCAATGCACACCGTAGCTCTATCTCGCCTTAGCAAAAGCTTGGCCTCACACCCTCACCTGTTGCATGGCTTGTTAGTGCCTCACGAGATTGCACTGTACAGAATAGGGGACAATCTCCACCGAATATCCGTTCTACGACAAAACATCAGGGGTCTCACCTGGGTTTGGTCTGAGCCGCCATTGATTCTGCATCTCGCCTTGAGAGCATATATACGACATTGAATGACACTTGGGAAATTGTCTCGAGTCGCTTGCGGTGGGACTCATTGTCTACGACTTGACCGCGTCCACTTGGCATGATGAATACGGAATTGCAATATTATGATATTAGATGCCTATGTCTTGTCCTCTTGGCTGATGATTTTCGGAAGTTGACTAACAACGGCGGCGGCGGGTGAATCGAATTGGGTGCATAGCGTCGAACAAAGAGCTTACGTGTATTCGTGTTTGCGTTGATTTCGATTTCCCTTCCGGGGATGTGTATGCTCGGCCCGGTTGGTATCTTTGTCTCAAAGGGTTCGTCAATCCTTTCAGTGGCGCGTGTCATTCCTATCAGGGACACTGTATCTCTCACTCCTGTTTCCTGGTTGGTTCCTCCATCTATCGTACTCTGAAACAGATGCAAAGCAGAGCATAGACGCTTGTGCACATCTATGGAGCCCATAATATCCATCCCTGACCCAGCTTGCGTTCTGGCATGAGCTTGACTGATATTTTTGGATGGGTTCTTTGTTATGTCTCCTTGATCAGCGCTGGGACCTGTCTATCATCATCATATATAGTGGTTCGGACGACGACAACTCGAAGCTTGACCGCGTTGGTGATGGATAGACGGGACATCAACAGTGGAGTGCGGTTCTGTTGATGGCGGGTCGAGTTGCAGTCATTCTTTTGGATCATCGATTCCATTCCTCTCTCGTATATGCGTCGTCATCATCTTCCATCCTTCATTGTCCTCGAATCTTGTAATAGACGCTACCAACGCCATAGAGGACTCGACCCCAGGCATCGTGAGTCTTTTGTAACAATCCATGCTGAGGGCGTTTCTGGCTATGCCGTTGTCCCGGCCGGTCTGCCGAAGTCCGGTGATAGTGGCCGTCGTGGTACACGAGTTCTCCCGGCATCGTTATCCGTATTGTTTATCGTATTGTTATTTTTAATTATTTGTGGACTTGATTCATGTGAATTGCGTGTTGCGAAAGTTTTCTATTCCCAGAGCCTTTACTAGAGACATCGCCCTGGTTAAATAATTCTCCTTAGCGCAGGGCGATCTGATGGTTGTCAACCTCGTGAGGCGCATGCCAGACCAATGACTCTAATTGCACTTCACCTGCTCAATTATTGCATCAATTCTTCCATCACTTGCCATTCGACTCAACGAGCCGTCAGCATTTGACCTCTCATATTCATCAAAAGGTCCGGCGCCGCTGAATGGGTCCCACACCGGCCGATCATGCGACTTAATCGCCGTCTCGGTCGGCTGTAGGGTGGCAAATATCACCCTTCACGGCTGAGTTTCTTTCATACTTGCGTCACGCCTATGAAATCTCAGCCTTGGCCCATGGCTTAGCAATAAAGCCTTGCGAAGATCTTGCTTAATATCACAAAGTGTTTCGTGGTGGTTGTTTGTCTGTGTCAAGAATAAACTTGCTTTAATGCGGACCTTCAAATTGGTAGCAGGATGGATGCTAATGCTGGTAGCAAGGTCAAAGAGCAGAACGCGCAAGACAACTAGATACAGTAACAAGATAGACAAATAAATAGATTATGCCTCTGAAAAAAAAAACGAACTTCCTCTTCTTTTCGTACGAGACTTCCTGCAGACTCAGCCTTAAGAATGTGAGGAATGACTGCTCTTACACGAGTCTTGACATCGTCAGATCTTGGCAACGATCATTCGTCATCTATTAGAACGAACCTTGAGAGATGGATTTACTGCAGATTTCCCGCTATGAAGACATGTTATCGATGTCCGCAAGTGACTTTAGAGTCCTGTGTCAGGTGATGAGGAGCATGAAGCTGAGATGTTCCATCATTGACAATGGCTCAAGTAACCAGCTTTTGAGTGTTCCTCCTTGGCAAAATGACCTAATGGGATACACTATACCTTTTATTCGCCCACTAATCATTCCGAGACAGGCAACATCGCGTGCGGCCTCTCACTACTCGCCATGTTCAAACAAGTGTCACTCGACTACTGTCACATGATATCGCCATGGATGCGTCTTCAAGTGCACATGTACTATTGTGTAACTTGAAAACTTACGCTGACACACTGTAAATACTTGTTTGTGTCAATTGGCCGAATATACTCGTAGTTATTTTCTCCAGACAGATGAAAGTTGTTAACAGGCAGAACCGAGTGAGGGAGTCTCGACAATCAGGCAAAGCCTACTTTTAAATCATCATGACCACGCACAGACAGTGACTTGTTATCAGATCGCCAACATCCGCGTTTCGTCGTGGATTGGTGATAATCCCGTCGTCTCTTCGTAGCGCAGATTATACCTACTTGATGGCGGATGATAAATCTGCCTGATAATTCATGCTACGGTAAATCCAATTAACTGAAGAAAGGTAAAGATTATTGCAATATGTTCTCGCGCGCTTGAAATGCTACATCAAATCTGTTCTATATCGTTATCACACCGGTGCCTGATCGCACTTATACAGAGGTTGTACAGCTAACTTGCAAAAGAATGCAATTGTTTATTCTCAATTACGTATTTCAAGATTAATTATCTATCAAGAGATGGTACTGCACTTGCCGACAAGCAAAAAAAGCAACGCCTCGTACTTCGCCTGTCGAAACCGAAGTATCACAATCTGATACCATCCCCACATGCCATGTCGCAAGCGATATACGCGAATGAATAAGCCAGTTTTATGACATCGGGCGGTGTTTCAATTCTCGGGGCTTCAATTCAGAATCAGAACACACTGCGGGACTAACTGTAAGACAAGATCTATTTCGTTGAACCTCTTTTGGAAACACGTGAAGCGAGTGCGTTCAGTTCATGAGAGCAAGGTGAAGCTTGGAGTTCATCATGCCAAGACCATTCTCCACGCGCAGCATCACACAGACATGCATGAGTGGCCAATATATTCCCCCAAGAATCGGGCAATAAGGAAACCAGGTGCAAAAGCTCCGGAGCTCCAATTCAGATCTCAAAGACAAATGAGATTCCTGGTATCTTGCATGGGAGACTTGGTGTTGTTGATGTCGTCTGACAAGATGCTCTTTGAGGCTGGCAGATACATCAAGTCCAATCTACATCGTCATGCCGCTGTCACAAAAGTGAAATACCGGTAAGGGTGATATTATCAGTCTAACAAAGCTTCTACACTTCTTCCGACCATTTTAGCGTCACTCATTGTCTGTGTCATGTTGCGATGCATCAGCTGTCTTACACCCAACATGGCGAGGCTCGGGCACCTACAGCTCAGATCTCGATGTCTATGGGGAAGCTTTGTCGTGGAACTTTCCAACCCATTCGCTTATCGAGCAAAGGTCCTTGGTTTATATTGTTCTGCTTGTTTTACAAGTCAAATCCTCGTGGCTAGGCCCTTTCATGATGTAATTTGGCGTCATGTTTAGTCTTGGAGGCGTCAGTGAAGAAACACCACCATGATGTCATGGAGCCTATACTCTGTATATATCAAAGAGCTCAAGAACCTTATGGCATCTTTATCAATTATATTTTAATCAATCACATCAAAGTAAACGAATTCATCTTTCCTTCAACACTTCAAACATCATGTCTACCAAGAACCCCAGCCATGGTCAAAAGGTAAGCGTCAGCAAGACTCGTGTTATATCAGAACTAACATATCAGGTCGATCTCGGCCAGAACGCTCCCGTAAAGGATGAGGGTGCTGGTGCAGTCCTCAATGAGTCTCTCGCTGCCGAGTCCTTGAAGGAAGGCGGCGAGTTCGCCTCCAACGAGGGCATCCACGGTGAAAACCAGCCCCCCTCCAGATCCGAGAACACCAGCGCTGGGCGCAACACCGATACCTCTTCCGCCCCCAGCTCCGGCTCTGACTCCAAGTCCTCCGGAGCTGCCCCAAAGTCCAGTGATTCTGCTCCCAAGTCTCTGGCCGGCACCGCTCCCAGCTATGTCGACAACCAGCATATCAAGGAATCTGGTCCTCACGGCAAGAACTTGAAGGAGGACATTGACTATTCTAACACCAAGGATGGCCTCAGGAAGGCTTTGGAGTCCGAGCCTGGTAGTCAGGATGACCCTAGCCGACTTGCTGAGCAACAGTTGCAACAGAACCAGAACGCCGCTGGTCGGGATGCTGGTCCTAAGCAGAGTGAGCTTGAGGGCAAGACTCCTTTCGATGCTCTTAACAACGAGACTTCCTCTTAATTTGGGAGATCAAATTATCTGTACTATAGCGGCTGTTCAATGATGAAATGACTTCATGAAGCAATAAGACAGGTAGTCGCTTGGCTATCAGGCTGGTTCCCTCTATTTGGCATCAAAAGTGAGCAGTATCGCACGAGGCGAGTATCAGATTCAGTTCATCATGATAAGTGACAAGTTCGACCGCGGACAGTGTAAATGCCTGATACACAAGCACAGGGATTGAGGCAGCGGCTATTTCCAGGCGCAACAGGCGCAACAGGCGCCAGTCTCATCTTCAGGTGATAACGCCTCAGATAGTGGTGAGTCACTGCAAAGAGGCAAAGTTAACTCGTAGGTTTCAACAAATCGACCGGTAAGTCCGAGTCAATACATCCAATCGAGAATTATGAGTTTGTATGCAAAGCTACGGATTCGCCGTCTTTCAAGGGCCTTCAAGGTTGTCGCCTGCATGAGAAGAAGATGGCGGGCAGTGTGAAAATCCTGAAACTCAACAGCCAATCATATTGAACGGATTGATGACGTCAGGTACGAAAAAAAATTTAAAATTTGGGGTTGATAGAGAAAGATAGCAGCAATTTACCGCAAAAAGCGCAGGATAAGTTGAGAATAGAGCCTAAGGAAGTTGGCTCCCTTATGTACTAACTCAGTTATCAACAATATTCTATAGATTGGACTCATTACACTTGCAGCTTATCGGCACATCTTGATGCCTTAGTTGATGCCTGACTCTGTCGTCAGTCAAAAAATCTGTAAATCTGCCCCACCAAAATTAAAAAATTCACCCCGCCTTCCTCTGGGCACTCACTGTAGAAGTTGAACCGGGAACTGACTGGAACCGCCACACTCATTGTTATTTGCTTGGCTGGTTTTTCTTTGTCGGTCAGGTCAACTTAACTTTTCCATCTCACTCTCTTCTTCCTCCCTCTTCATCGAACGGTCATTTTCCAAACCACCTCATATACCCCGGTTTGGACTTGATTTCTCAGACGGACATCCTCACCCCGCCGACAGTTTCCGTTCTTTCAACCCCGCGGTCTTTTTTTCCTTTCCTACACACACATCATCATGGCCCCCTCTTCATCCAAGGAGAAGCGTCTCGCCAAGAAGGCTGCCGAGGGCAAGCTCAAGGGCAAGAAGGGCAAGAAGACTGAGGAGCCTGAGCTCGATGCCCACGGCAACCCCATCAAAGACGATGATGCCCCCGCGACTTCAGGCGCAAAGCTCGACGAGGTGAAGCGTCTCGCCGACCAGATGGACAAGCACGGTATCTCCGACCGTGTCACCACCGGTGTTCTCGCCTCTACTCAAACCAGCAAGGACGTCAAGATCACCAGTACTTCTCTGGTCTTCCACGGTCGGGTCCTTATCACCGATTCCACTCTAGAACTCACCTACGGTCGACGATACGGTCTTCTCGGTGAGAACGGTTGCGGAAAGTCTACTTTCCTCAAGGCCATCGCCGCCCGCGAGTACCCCATTCCTGAGCATCTCGATCTCTACCTTCTCAACGAGGGTGCTCCTCCCAGTGACCTCGGTGCCCTTGAGTGGGTCGTCCGAGAGGCTGAGCTGGAGCTGGAGCGTCTCGACCACCAGGCTGAGAAGCTTCTC
The DNA here is from genome assembly GCA_001654545.1 of Fusarium agapanthi. Classification (NCBI taxonomy): domain Eukaryota; kingdom Fungi; phylum Ascomycota; class Sordariomycetes; order Hypocreales; family Nectriaceae; genus Fusarium; species Fusarium agapanthi. The sequence goes on from LTDI01000964.1 coordinate 53,684, forward strand.
GAGGACGAGGGCCCTGAGAGCCCTGTTCTCCTCGATCTCTACGAGGTGAGTTAACCCACAACAGTGTCAACGTACCAAACTAACATTTTACAGCACATGGACAAGCTTGATCCCTCAACATTCGCTACCCGTGCTTCCCTTATCCTGACTGGTCTCGGTTTCAACAAGAAGACCATCCATAAGAAGACCAAGGACATGTCTGGTGGTTGGCGTATGCGAGTCGCCCTTGCCAAGGCCCTCTTCGTCAAGCCCTCCGTTCTCCTTCTCGATGACCCCACTGCCCATTTGGATTTGGAGGCCTGTGTGTGGCTCGAGGAGTACCTCAAGAAGTGGGAGCGAACTCTCGTCCTCGTCTCCCACTCTATGGATTTCCTCAACGGTGTCTGCTCCAACATGATTGATATGCGAGGCAAGCAGCTCGTCTACTATGGTGGTAACTACGAGTCTTACAACAAGACTCGAACCGAGAACGAGACCAACCAGATGAAGGCCTACCAAAAGCAGCAGGATGAGATTGTTCACATCAAGAAGTTCATTGCCAGTGCTGGTACCTACGCCAACTTGGTCCGACAGGCCAAATCCCGACAGAAGATTCTAGACAAGATGGAGGCCGATGGTTTCATCCAGCCTGTCGAGCAGGACCGTGTCTTCACTTTCCGTTTCGCCGATGTTGATAAGCTCCCTCCCCCCGTCCTGTCATTCGATAACGTCACCTTCTCTTACTCTGGCAAGCCTGAGGATGATCTGTACCGCAACCTCGACCTTGGTTTCGACATGGACTCCCGAACTGCCCTTGTCGGCCCCAACGGTGTGGGCAAGTCTACTCTGCTCCGCCTCATGACTGGCAAGCTTTCTCCCACAGGCGGTGTCGTTACCCGACACACTCACTTGAAGCTTGGTCTCTACTCTCAGCACAGTTCCGAGCAGCTTGACTTGACAAAGTCTGCTCTCGACTTCGTTCGCGACAAGTACAGCGAGAAGTCTCAGGATTACCAGTACTGGCGTCAGCAGCTCGGCAAATACGGCCTCAGCGGTGACTCCCAGACTGCCCTGATGGGTACTCTGTCTGAGGGTCAGAAGAGTCGTATCGTGTTTGCTCTGTTGGCTATTGAGAGCCCCAACATGTTGCTTCTTGACGAGCCTACCAACGGTCTGGATATTCCTACCATTGACAGTTTGGCAGATGCCATCAATGCCTTCAGCGGAGGTGTTATCGTCGTTTCTCACGATTTCCGGTAAGCACCATAATCTGATTATAATGAATAATGACTAACGATAATAGATTGCTTGACAAGATTGCCAAGCAGATTCTCGTCTGCGAGAACCAGACTATCCGTACATGGGACGGTTCCATCTCCGAGTACAAGAACTACCTCCGAAAGAAGATGATCAGCGCCGGAGCAGTCTAAGGCGAAAAAGTTTTTACGAATTTTTATTTTATCTGGCATGAATGCATGAAAGGAAATTGACTATAGAGGCCTCGTGGGGCAAGAAAACATCGGACCTTGATACAATGTGTCAAAAGAAACTCAGCAAAAGGGACACTAAGACTATCCTAAACTTATACTAAGTTACCTAAGTCTTTTTGTCGTTTAGGATCGAGGTCCTGAGTTTTCTTTGCTCCCCTAGAGAGGGTATTGAATCCACAAAAAGTTGATGAGAGTGCCATTGGCAATCATGTGGGTATTTTCATGGGTTTGAAGCGGCGGCGGCGGCGCGGGTGGCTAGACCATCAGGATACTTGATACCTTATGATGGAATGAGACGGTCACGACGAACGACGCTGCAGGACGCATGGGCACGGCCTCAGTAGAGAGGCCCGGAAGCGTTCACGGATAGATTTTCTTTTTCATTAGGTCTGGCTGTTTTTAAAGCCTTGAGTACGAATAAATGGATTCCATAATAATTACTTGCATTTATGTGATTTTGCTATTTACTGAAATCATTATTCGAAGATGTGTGCTAATTGTGATTTGAGAAAGCGTGGCAAGACTAGAGGCCGACGTAAGACTGTAAAGAGCGCACGGGAGTTGTGATCGATAGGCTAACATTTATGGTGTTGATAATAAATTTAAATTGGATAGCTGTGTTCACATCAAGGTAAGACTGTTCAAGTCCGTGTCCATATCGTACTTTTACAAGTGGTCTACTCGTTGGTGTTCTTTGGATATGGTTGTCGAGGCTGAGAATGAGCCGGCTAAATGAACTTCAGCCTTACAACGCTTGTCTCACCGTCACCTGCTGTCACAGAAACTCGAGTAAATGCTGTTCCCGAGTCTATTCACACCATCAGATCAATGCAGATAAGCATTTTTTTCATTATACCTTAACTCAATGATGTGGTCGTCCAAAGCCAACATTCCTCTTTACTACCCTTCACGAAATGACACACATGTCATCTTGAAGCGATCTCTGGAACCTATCCCCGCTGCCGGTGACTGCCCGGGGATGGGCTGATGGACTCCAAAACGGGGTTAACGCTGTAGAGTTTAGTGTTGAGTCAGACCCACATGGTACGGGGCCAAACGGGACAGGGGAACGAGACTTGGGACCTGAAAAACAGAGTGAGAAACGAGTCTGACGCCGAATCTGAGTGAACATTGATTTGGATAGAGCTCTATTCGCACGCACGCACGCACTTGAATTTTGCCGTGATTACTATGAGGGTTTTAAGGCGACAGCCTGATCAACGCATCTGATACAGCCAGACACTGTCACATTCAGTGACTCAACCCCTGGCAGAGTATAGGCACTGACTTATAGCCCCAAATTCACATTGAACCTATCACCAATTCCTCTTTAGGGAATCGTGCCTCGGACGGGTCGGTGATACACAATTACAAAAATAATCGCTGTGATTGCTTCACCGTTGACTCGATCTTGTTGTGTAAGCAAATCTCATTTCAGTGGTGGTATTTTAGCACGTCAAACCCCCTAGAACCCCCCCGTTCGTGCAGCTCCTCGATTCCATCACCGTCCCTTGATCAGCTTCTGCATCACCTCCTCTTGTCTCTTCTCTTCCTGGTTATCTCTCTCTCCCACCGTGTCAATAGGCTTTGTTTTCTCCACTGTCGCCCACACCACCGCCGTCGTCATTGTTCATCACAGAATATGCCCTGATTAATGCAGACAGACGCTGTAATTATCCTCAGCAAGTACTCGTATCTTTTGCTTGAACCATTGGATCACTATAAACTCGGTTCGCCTGGGCTCGCTTTGCCTTACCGGGTATCCGTACCTTACCTTGCTTGAGTGTTGATTGACTGGGCTGGGGCTGTCACTCCAGCTCCCGCCATCACCACCTCATTTTGGTTAACCTCCAGCTCTAGAACAAACTCCACTCCACTTTGTTGTTCCCCGATCCTTCTGATTCTCTCTTACCATTCACATTGTCATAATCCTTTCCCCCGCGGCTGTTATGACATTTACTGTAGCTCTGTCTGCTAATCCATTGGCCTTTATCCCCCTCTTAAACTTCCATATCTCTCGAGACTCTCAGTACATCCAAACTTCAGTATAGTAACCCTGTCTCGCATCCCCTTCCCCCATCTCGACTGCCGCTTGCATCGCCATATCCCAGCGCCACGCTACCAACACCTCCACACCAAAACACTTTGCCCCCCAGCCAGGGCATCCTCTTTCGACTTGCTTTGGATTGGGGCTCAACCCAGACCTGGCATTGTCGCGATCCATCACTGTCCATCGTTTTCATCCCACACGTACCTCTGTCGCAGTTCGCTGCATCACCGATCGCGACCTGCGAATCGCATCGCATCGCAACTCAGCCTGCAACCCAGCGCAACGCAACGTAACGATTCCTCACACAGCCTCGCGTGCGCATCGCGAAACTCTGTTTGATCGACTGCGCATCTTGTACCGGACACATTAACCCCCCTCAAATAACCGTCGTCGCATCGTTGCTTGTCGAGCACATGGGTTCTCAAGCTTGATTACCAGCGGCCGTCCGACTATAACACATTCCCTGCTCTCTCGGGTGTTTAGCTTTGTTCTGTCTGCCATTCAGGCGCTAGACCATCAATCACCATGGATCAGAACGGCTATAACTCCTCGGTGCTGCAGCGGCCACCACAAAGAGAAGATGGTGGAGATGATGATCGAGACTCCCGTCCGCATCACCATCATCATCACCACCATCATCACCATCACCACAACAATAGGCGCGACGGTGACTCAGCTGGACCTGGGCCTATAGTGGGAGAAACGGCGACAGCCTCATCGAATGCAGGCGGCGCGAATGTGCATCAGCACTCCACCTTTAGTCTGCGCTCACCCAAGTCAGAATACCGTCCTCCTCCCTTTACATCTCCCAACGGCCATAGCCATAGCCATAGCCACAGCCATCAAAACACTCCAAGTGCCGGCCATTCCCTTCAATCCCCGCCTCATCCAGCATTGCCCAATCCCTACATGTCATCGTCCACGGGCGCACCCGGCGGCCCCGTCGCTCCATCACTTCCACCTCCTGTAGGCCTCAACTCATCATCACCCGGATCGTCAGCAGCAGGACTTCATCAGCAGCAGCAACATCATCGCCAACCTCTAGCACCACCGCCTGCTGGTCCTCCGCCCGTGTCGCCGCTGCACCCTCCTGTTGCATACTACCCTCCCGGGTCGAACCACGACATTTATATACCGCGTGAAACCAAACCTGCATCGCGAGGTTTTTACGACCCTACAACTGATACAACAAAGGAACGTCGAGTTTCTGACGCGGCGACGCCTGGAGCCTCCTGGCACAACGCCAACGCCAACGCCAACGCGCCCCCGGTTGGCACTCCAAAGGTAAGGGGGGCAAATCCACTCTTTTTTTGTCTTTGACTCTCGTCTCGTCTCGCCCGGACTCGATTTGATTGATTGCACCCGGCGTCCCTTGATTTTCCTCTTCCCCATCATCATCATCCTTCATTTCTGTCTTGATCATCGAGATCTTCACCCATTACGTCCAGGTCATCAATGCTTGCTCCCTACCCTTACTCTTATCAAGCTTAATTTCCCATCAAACTGTCACTATCGCAACACCTTTTAATTTCATCATCACCCTTAACTTCGTCGCACAACCTTCTTCTGCTCCGACCAAGTCCTAAACCACGAAGCTTGCTGACGTGGAGCTAATTTTTCTCTTCTTACACAACAGACTCGCGACCCGTACCCTTATTCGCAATCTGCCGAACAAAGTACTCCTTCATACTACAACGGCTCTTACACATCTCCACGAGGTCCATCATATAGTCGGCCGCGAAGTCCAGCATCGCATTCGCATCAGAATCCTCCAGCTGGTTCTCTCAGCCCTCCGGGGCGACAACCTCTACTCGCTTCTCCAAGTGCGAGACATGGTGCTACGGCAAACATGACTTCTACGACTAACGGGGCTTCTGCCCTTACACCCTACAAGTCTGATCTTGCAGCCCCATCACCTCCAAAGCAGGCATCGGCAAGCGTAGGTGCTAACCAATATACAGAATGTTCATTTGTACTAATACCATTGCAGACATCAAGAGCAAACCCAATGTCTTTTGACAGCATCCTTTCCAGCTCTGAGCCCGCTCGAAAACCTAAAGAACAATCGCCTCTAATTTCACGAGAAGCCGAAGTAGAAATCAAGCAAGAGCGAGATTCCAAACGTGATCGAGAACCGAAGCGCGACTCGCGGGAACCAAAACAGACAAAACGCTCCCTAGAGCCCGAAGCGGATCACGACACAGAGGTTGAAAAAGATGTCGAGACTGAGCCCGAACCTTTCCCTGGTAGAGACAAAGAAAGAGAGCCCCCTGCCAAGAAGCGAGGAGGTCGAAAGTCAACAAAAGGCCGTGCTTCTGATATTCGAGATGCCGCTACGCCTAAGAATGGTCGCAGATTATCGATTAAGAAGGAATCGCCAACACCTCGACTTCCCGCTAAGCGACAAGCAAATGGCCTGCCCAAGCCAAAGACTTGGTCAGCAGAGATGGAGAAGAAGATCCAGAACGCCGAGACACAGATTGAAAACAGGGCTTCAAATCTGGAACCCGACGAATTTGATCAGCAACAGTGCAAGGAGCGAGCTCAGAAGCGACGACGCGTAATGGATCAACTTGACCTGGAACATGGTCTCTCCCGGCGCACCGCTTTTGCGACTTCAACCGGCAAGAAACTCGTACTCCACGCAGAGCTCGGTAAACGACGCTACGACGACGTGTTTTACGACGAAGCACTCCATGAGGTCCGTGAACAAGAAGTTTATGCCGAAAAGGAGCGCAAGAAGGATATGCAGCGCAAGCGACGTCGTGAGAAGTCAATGGCTGTTACCATGGAGCAGAAAGAAGCAGCTCTGGCTCGTGCCGAGGCTGCTGAAGACGAAACCGAACGGCAGAAACATCTTCGAGATGCTGAACGCGCCAGTAAGAAGGCACAGCAGACGAAACTCATTCTCCAGAAGGGTATCAAGGGTCCTGCCCGTAATTTGGAGCTTAATCTGGAGGGTGGCACCATGTCTTCATTCCAGGCTTCTGATGTGGAATCTGGGGAAGCAGGCACGCCATCTGGCAAGCGAAAGGGCAAGGGCCGTAGCGGACCTCGTCTCAAGAAGTCCAAGGAGCAAAAGCAAGCTGAAAAAGATTCTGCCGAAGCCGCTCAAGCCGCTCTTGATGCCGGAGAGGAACTACCAACCAAAGAAGAGAATCGCGTTCGAATCAAGATCAAGAAAACCAAGAAGGATCCTTCTGCTGAGACAGAGAAAGACAAGGACGACGGCGATAAGACCGAAGACGAGCCTGTCGAGAAGAAAAGCAAGAAGAGCAAAGACAAAGATAAGGAGAAGGTCGATGACATCCCTGACAACGAGAAACGGTTCATGTCCAAGGGCTACAACCAAATTTACGACCAGATTTGGCGAGACATGGCTCGTAAAGATGTCAACAAGACCTTCAAGCTTGCCGTGGACTCTTATGCCACAAAAGCCTCAAATCTCAAAAAGACAGCCATCTTGGCATCGAAGGAAGCAAAGCGCTGGCAATTACGGACAAACAAGGGTACCAAAGATCTCCAAGCTCGAGCAAAGCGTGTTATGCGTGACATGATGGGCTTTTGGAAGCGTAACGAGCGAGAAGAACGAGATCTCCGCAAGGCTGCTGAGAAGCAAGAGATCGAGAATGCCCGAAAAGAAGAAGCTGACCGTGAAGCTGCACGTCAAAAGAGAAAGCTTAACTTCCTTATCTCGCAGACTGAGCTGTACTCTCACTTTATCGGCAAGAAGATTAAGACTGATGAGGTGGAACGAAGTACCGACAACCCGGATCTCGCCAAGGACGCCCATCAGATTAACCAGCAGAAACTCGACATCGATGAGCCGACAGGACCAGTCACTGGTAAGGTTACCAACTTCGAGAACCTTGATTTCGAGGAGGGCAGCGAAGAGGCTCTCCGTGCTGCTGCTATGGCCAACGCTCAGAATGCCATCGCTGAGGCTCAGAAGAAGGCCCGTGACTTCAACAACCAGGGTCTTGACATGGATGAAGAGGGCGAGATGAACTTCCAGAACCCCACAGGACTGGGCGACGTCGAGATCGAACAACCGAAGCTTATCAATGCCCAACTCAAGGAATACCAGCTCAAGGGTCTCAACTGGCTTGTCAATCTATACGAGCAGGGTATCAACGGTATTTTGGCAGATGAAATGGGTCTCGGAAAGACTGTTCAGTCCATCTCCGTCATGGCTTACCTTGCCGAGAAGCACGATATTTGGGGACCATTCCTTGTTGTTGCTCCTGCTTCTACTCTGCACAACTGGCAGCAAGAAATCGCCAAGTTCGTCCCCGAGTTCAAGATTCTCCCGTACTGGGGTGGTGCCAACGATCGAAAGGTTCTCCGAAAGTTCTGGGATCGTAAGCATACGACATACCGAAAAGATGCTCCTTTCCACGTTTGTGTTACTTCTTATCAGCTGGTTGTTTCTGATGTGGCCTACTTCCAGAAGATGAGATGGCAATACATGATTCTTGATGAAGCACAAGCTATCAAGAGTTCTCAAAGTTCTCGTTGGAAGGCTTTGCTCAACTTCCACTGCCGAAACCGCTTGCTTCTCACTGGTACACCCATCCAGAACAACATGCAAGAACTTTGGGCACTTCTGCATTTCATCATGCCGTCACTCTTCGACTCACACGACGAGTTCAGCGAATGGTTCTCCAAAGATATTGAGTCTCACGCGCAAAGTAATACCAAGCTCAATGAGGACCAGCTCAAGCGTCTGCACATGATTCTTAAGCCTTTCATGCTTCGTCGTGTCAAGAAGCATGTGCAGAAGGAGCTCGGTGACAAGATTGAGATGGATATCTTCTGTGATCTCACTTACAGACAACGCGCCTATTACAGTAATCTTCGAAACCAGATTAACATTATGGATCTCGTTGAAAAGGCTACCATGGGCGACGACCAGGATTCAGGTACGCTGATGAACTTGGTCATGCAGTTCCGAAAGGTCTGTAACCATCCTGATCTTTTCGAGCGCGCCGAGGTCAATTCGCCATTTGCTTGCGCCTACTTTGCTGAGACTGCGTCGTTTGTCCGTGAGGGTAGCGAAGTTGCCGTGGGTTACTCGAGTCGCAACTTGATCGAATACGAGCTCCCTCGCCTTGTTTGGAGAAATGGAGGCCGAATCAACAAGGCAGGCCCGGATAGTCAGGTTGCAGGCTGGAAGAACCAGGCATTGAACCACATGATGAATGTCTGGAGCCCAGACAACATCCGCGAGAGCTGTGATGGATCAAAGGCATTCTCATGGCTTAGGTTTGCTGACACCTCTCCCTACGAGGCTTATGAGGCCACGCACGAAAGCTTGATTGTCCGAGCTGCCAAGGAGCTTCAGAAACGCGACAGACTTGGATACATGAATGTAGCCTACACTGATACTGAGGATCAGAACTACACTCCTGCTCATGCCCTTTTCCAGATTCAGGCGCGACAGAACCGAAAGCCTCTAGCGGACATTACCAGCGAAGGTGTCTTGACCCAGTTGATGAATGTCGCTCAATCAGACTATAATGAGTCTGGCCTCGGCCGCCTGGAACCTGCTGGTAGACCTCGCGCTTCAGCACCTCCAATCCAGGTGTCATGCCGCAGTTGGGGCTCTGAGGCCGAACGTAGCGAAGCCTTGTTTAACGCACCGATCCGTAAGATTCTCTATGGCCCTACCTTCTTTGAGGAGAAGGCTCTCGTGGAGAAGAAGCTTCCCATGGAGTTATGGCCCACTCGCGAGATGTTGCCTAAGCCTGATCATGAGAAGAAGGGCTTCACCAACATCTCTGTTCCTTCCATGCGGCGCTTTGTTACTGACAGTGGCAAGCTGGCTAAGCTTGATGAACTGCTGTTCAAACTCAAGAGCGAGGGTCATCGTGTACTTCTCTACTTCCAGATGACTCGCATGATCGACATGATGGAAGAGTACTTGACTTACCGCAACTACAAATACTGCCGACTGGATGGTTCTACCAAACTGGAAGATCGACGAGACACCGTGCACGACTTTCAGACCCGTCCCGAGATCTTCATTTTCCTTCTGTCTACACGTGCTGGTGGTCTCGGTATCAACCTTACATCCGCTGATACTGTTATCTTCTACGACTCCGATTGGAACCCCACAATCGATTCGCAAGCCATGGATCGAGCACATCGTCTGGGTCAGACCAAGCAGGTCACAGTCTATCGTCTCATCACGCGCGGCACAATCGAAGAGCGCATCCGTAAGAGAGCGATGCAGAAGGAAGAGGTTCAACGTGTCGTCATCCAGGGTGGCGGTGCAAGCGTTGATTTCTCTGGCCGTCGTGCTCCCGAGAACCGCAACCGTGATATTGCTATGTGGCTTGCCGACGACGAGCAAGCTGAGATGATCGAGCGCCGCGAAAAGGAGCTTCTTGAATCGGGCGAGCTTGAGAAGCAGCAAAAGAAGAAGGGTGGCAAGCGACGTAAGGCTGAGAACGCGGCTAGTCTGGATGAGATGTATCATGAAGGTGAGCCTAACAGTCCAATTAAATCTTTGGTTCCGAGCTAACACATCTCAGGCGAGGGCAACTTTGACGATGGATCCAAGGGTCTATCTGGTACAGCAACACCAGCTACCGCAGCCACACCTGGCGACAGCGACAGCAAAGGCAAGAAGGGCAAAAAGGGGACAAAGCGAGCCAAGACGGCGAAGCAAAGGTTAGCGATTGCTGATGGTATGATGGAGTAAGGGGGGTGGATAGCGTCAACTAGCAACGCTTGTAATATCAAACGCAAGACTTGAGAGCCGCACAGGCTCACGGGAAGACGAAGGGAGTTATTCATGTATCTGCTACGTTACTTTTTTCTTTCTTTTTCTTGTTGTCATGGCGAAGGAACCGTCAATAGGGGGAGTTGGTAGTGAAAATGCCGATAAACTATAGCAGGGCAGCAAAGCATCGTCTTGGAACAGAGGCATGTATTATTACTATAGACGGAGGGTAAACAAAGTATATGTGTCTGTCGTGTGCAATTGTGCATGTCCGTCTCTCGTTTCTGTTGGTGCTGTGTCCATGAGTCGCGGTAGCGCTGCGCACTTCAACAAGCCTTATCGTCCGGTATGGTGTAGTGGCTAACATTTCGCGCTCTCAAGACTTGAGGGATTAGTTCCGCGGAGCCCAGGGTTCGATTCCCTGTACCGGAGACCTATATCTTTTGCTCCTCTGGATAACCGTTTCTGCAGTGATGCGGAAGCGAAATATTTTTTTTGGCCATGAATGCAAAGGACGGCGACGAAACAAGAAGTGTGGAGGTAACGTAAGTATTGAGACAAATATCATCTGACATACTTATTCAGAAAGCAAAAAAGATACCTGGCCACAGACATGCCTTATTTGGTCTATGCACTTGCTTGTAGAAAAGGGACGGACCATCGGCGAGATGTCGCCCACCAGGGACAAGGAGCGACGAAAGAATAGGAGGAATAAACAGGGGGCCAACGAAGAAGCGCAGGCATAGACCTCTGAGGATACAGATATGTCGCCCCTTACCACCGCTGTAATATCTCTTGTCGCAACGATAGACATACATGTTGTATGTTTGAGGAGAAAGTTCAAGTGCATATGAGCTTAGCATTCCACGTCGACTGAGAAACACCGCATCCTACAGCTCAGTAATACCGTGCGGCGCAGACTCTGCTTGCTGCTGCTGACACAGCAAGACTAATATTGTCCATGCTGCGCGCTGAATGCCGAGCCTTGTAAGGCGAGTTAAGAGACGGGTTCCTCTTGGACAGAACTCTAGGTTGAAAGACCGAGTAAAGCGCAGTTTGCAGGATGAATTTCTATAGACAAGAGGACATGCAGGCGAGGATCTACAGGTCGTCTTGGACACATTTTGCATATCGATTGCAAGCTCTCTGTCAAGTAAAATGCCAAGTTCGTGACTAGATAGAATTACAGAAATATACAGTCCACTCAGACAAGGGGGGTAGAACAGCCAGAGCTGTCCTTGATGGTGATGAAGTTGATGGAGGAGTTGAGTTTGGAGTTCATACCTAGTGGGGCACGAACTCAATTTATCAGCTCCGAAACATTGCTGCTCAGAGCGGCAGGTCTGTCCCTCATTTCTTGCCCGTAACATACCAGCTCCTCTATCTGTTTCTCGACATATTAATCACACTAATTGCTAACCAGGCCTTTACCAGCTCCTTCAACCACGTATACCCGCACTAATATCTATTAAGGTAACAAAAAGAGATTATGTCGCTGGCCTTTGAAACTATCATCCCATCATGACGAGCTCATGCTAACAGCAAAAGGAGACTGAGACTCCGGTACAGGGAATCGAACCCTGGGCTCCGCGGTACTTGATCTCTCAGGTTATGAGAGCGCGAAATGTTAGCCACTACACCATACCGGATGATGCTGCTTATGTATGATACAGGGGTCTCAGAAGGTCGGCTAGATTCGTGCATCAGTGCCAGAAGATGCAGAACGAAGTTACTCTTACTTCAGATCAATTTCCCTTTGTCACCTAGGATGAGAGAGCTTCTTCAATAGTAGATAGGCCTCTCGAATCGGAGTTTAAGCTTAAGTGTTCACTTTGAATGGTGATAATGATTGCTTGACTCCTTGGTCGTCTAATGATAACACATGATCTGCGAGAGAACAATGCTGCAAGCCGGACCTCAACTGGGAACTCGGCCACTGAGGCTTCAATCAGGAGAGTCTTCTTCCTCGAACTGAACACTGGGTCTTTCATCCTATCATAAACACGTTCAGCGAGGAAACGATGAACAACGCCTTCAGACTGGATGAGATTTGCGCTGCGAATGAGGACTCGTCCGAAAATTGCTATGCAACAACTATCGAGGAGCCCTCCTCGATCGAGACCAATGCAATAATAACGAGTCTTGAGATAAGGCTCGATGATAAACTTGATGTATTTAAGAGGGAGATGATGTCGAAACAGACGAATCTTGACATATATATCCGTGGTAAGACGCAACCAACACCTGACTGGATATAAGGACAACCCTGAAGCTGAGCGACTCATTCAGCAGATTATATCTCGAAGTGCTAGCTCTGATGTGTCGAAGAAGCTGTAGGCGGCTTGTCAGGGTCTTCTTCTCCCCGTAATTGAGAGACTGGACTCCTCGATCTTTTCCATGAAATCGCCATCAGATCAGACAAGGACTTAGGACAGCAGCTACTAAGGCCTGGGGCCAGGGATTTGTGCTCTGAAGCCAGTTGGAAGACTTGACCTAGCAGTCGACATATGGTCTGGGAATGAACAAGACGGACTGTAAACTCATTGACGACTTTAAATGAGATGCCTCGGTTGGGCATTCAATCTTCAAAGATGTGAAGTATTTCGGTCAACAGGTTACCACTGATGAGCGATTCAAAGAGATCACGGATGGCGCTGAGGAGATGATAGCGAGTTTGTATCCGGCTGATCTTGGATGACAGTGAATAAGTCGCAGTTATAGGTGAGTTGCCTAAGCACTTCTTAAGTTGTCTCGCTCTTCCCACCTCTTTCTTCTTCTTTCCTCTACACCTCACATTATCTCAACAACACATCTCAACACCTGAAGAATTAATGTCAACCCTAAAGCCATAAGACCCTTCTGAAAGCCATCGCATTAAAGCTGGCTATGACTTTTGAAGCAGTTGACTTGCCTGGTGCCTCGCCACCGATAGGTAAGTCAAGTACCTTCTCTTATACATAAACTAACTAATAGACTACTAGCAGTCATACCTCCTCCTTTAGTAAAATTAGAGCAAGCTTTACTATCGGCTACTATCCCTCGAGCACAGGCATCAGAACAGAACTCCTACTTACTATATAATAAGGAGTGTCGCCTGGCCTGGATCAAGTACCTAGGCCTCCTGGGAAGGGTCAAGCTCCGCGAGGGGCTTGACGGGCACCCGTTTTTTCACGGAATGCCGCCAGAACACCTGACGCTACAGATCGATACAGAAAGACTCGCTGCAATCCAGAAAACAGCAGTAAGCGACCCTCGAAATTCGCTGATCACCATCAGTAAAGTCTTGAACGTCCTCAGAGACCGCCCCCAGCAGTCCCATATCGCATGGGGCGTTATCCAACAAAAGCTGGCCAACTCGAGTTCGCAGTTCAATGCATCCATCATGAATGAAACCTTGATCTAGGCAATCAATACTTTCATTGAAAATCGGGATAAAATCAAGTACTGGGAGAGCGCAAGCTCAAGGAATCCCTTGGCGCTTCTGCAATTGACCCAGACACCTTCAGGGCAGACTTCTGTACACAAAGTGATCCAATATGCGATGAACCGCCTGGTCGGGATCCAAACCCAAGAGGACGACCCACCAAGTTGTCCCGGATACGTTCTGCCTATGGCCTCCTTCGAGAGGGCTGTTACGAATGCGCAGAGAACGAAAGATGAGACCCAGCGTAGGCAATGGGTTGACATGTCCCTACGTTCGCTACAGAATTTCATGGACGCGCAAAACAACGAAGCTGTCATCGACAAGATGATTTGAGTTCCAGAAACATTATGAAGCTTTCGCGGCTCTGAGCTCGAAGTGAGCAAGAAGGGCAAGGGAAATGGGATCCGTGAATTGGTTTACGAAGCGGACGGAAATAGGGGAAAGGATATTCTTGACGTGAAGACGAAGGGAGATATTTTGCTACAGTGATGGAAGAAGAACGATCAGTTGAGGGATGAAAGAAAGGGCTTATGAAAGTAGTTGAATTGATGATTTGGAACACCACATCTTGATGCTGTGATACAGCCAAAATTCTAAGTATCCCGTAACACTGGCTAGAGGAGACGAAAATTTTGGACGCCTATCCTAATGACAAAAAGATTTAAACAAATTGAGTAGACCTTTATGTTGCCTTGATTCAAGGTGCCATATGTTTTCTTGCACTCTAGGAAAGGCATCTCCTCCATCGTAGCCTCACCATCGAAATGGAGAGCAACTTTCTATTCTCAAGCACTAGGGACATACTTTAAAGTCCCTGCACGTCCTCCATCCGGATTTGCCAGAGCGACGTAGGCTCAATAACCTGGCAAGGCAAGTTGAGATGGAAAATGGCGTCTCCATGAGATCTAATGGTCTCCCGAAGTCGCTCATGCGTGATTCTGAGCTCCACCGAATGAAGCTTGGCAACATCCTCCCATGCCTCCAAGACTTGTCGGCTGATCTCCAAGTCCCAAGTTCCTCGCCAGGTAATATGAGCGTAGTGCTTTGCCCTAGTGTACATGAATGCACAAGCTCTCCCTGTCCCTCCATTCCAGAGTACCATGGTAGTCAGGTTCGGCATTCGCAGTACGAGCTTTGCTGCGGCGATAAGAAGGTTATCGATGCCCCGAAAGAGAAAACTTGATGTCAGGGAGAGAGATTTCAGGTGATCCCATGTCCATTCTTCCTCGCATACCTCGAAGAAGTTCATAGCATCGATAAAGAATGAGACAGAGAGATCATCAAGTCTCAGACTTGTCTGAGCGATGCTCTTAGTGTCGTTGGGGAAATGAAGGACTCCCCTCGTGAGATATTGCTTAGAGTCCTGAAATAGGATCACTCTTTTGAGAGTGTTGGGCATGTGTGCTCCAAACAATGGATCCCATGGATCCCATGGATCCAGAAAGATACTTGCATATTCTCGAGACCATGGTTCGTAAACGAAATCCGTTAGGCGGCTGAATCTGGACAGAACATATTCCAATGCCGAAGGCTCAAGAAGATGGCGGAGTTGCCGACGAATCATGAAACGGGTAACTGCGTTGACCTTGGGAATACGTACGAAGTTGGAATTGGGAATATAACCTAACAAGTCGATAGGCCCGAACAGCCGCTCAAGTGCGCCCAAAGGGGGAGATTTCATCCTGACGCCATTCTCCCAACCGTGCTTGGGGTCGTGCCAGTCACTATGCGTTGCTTCCGTGGGGATGACTGGGTCTCGGGCATAAGGAGCATCGTGCTCGTCATTGAAACGAAAGTTCTTATACCAGTGCTTCGAGTCACTAGCGGACAATGCGTTGAGTTCCAGTGTTAGAGGGCTTGTTGTGGACCAAGTGCCGAGAATGATCAAAAGCTTTTGGACCGCTTTGGCCATAAGACGTTCATTCTTTTCACCTATGATGATGGAAAGGCCTCGTTTGCAAAGCCCGCAATTGTATTCGGGCAGCTCAACATTGAGATAGATATGCCTCACAAGGTCTCTCTGTCGAACCACTGCTTGCTCAAAATCCTCCAGACATGATGGTCGAAGGTTCAGCTTGGCCATGTTTCTCGTTGCGATAACGCTTTGCCACTCCTTAGACACCGAGGCCAAAGCAGACCAGCGTGGATTTCTCTGATCGACTATCGTATGTAGAATGTTGCGGCGAACCTCTTGTGGTAGATACGACCACCTGAGGCAGCCGGAGTTGGAAAGTCTCATTTTCTGATGTTGGGTTGTTTGGTTAGCCATGATGAGAAGGTACTGAAGGAGCGAAGGGGAAACAAGAGGGCAGTCTGGCAAATCCAGCATTTATGAGAAAAACTCTTCAGAGTAAACTTTTGTGTGTTAAAGCTAAAGTGCATAGATTTGGGCCACGATACTGCGAGGAGTGCTATTGGTTTCGCTGTGAGATAGGGTTCAAAGGTGTAATGTAGAAAAGTGGTCAGTTTGACTCTGTTCGAATGTAATATAACAGTAAGACGAGACATCTTATTAGCCATCTGAGAATCTCTGGAATATCGTTTCAGGAATCTGCTTGCACATCTAACTTAGTATGGGCATCAAAATTTGGCCTGATCACTTGGGGGCAAGGAATCTCTCCACCAGGCAGAAAAGTATACGGTGGCTATGCTCAGCGTAGACATGATCCTGTTTCGAACAGTGAGTGTTGTGAAGAATGACAGCTGTTAGAAGGTGTAAGTCATCAAACCTATAGGGAATTTAGCAGTGCATTTAAGGAAAAGGAGCCTTGTTTATTAAAAAGGAAAGGGTATATTATAAATTGCTTCTCTTTTCTAGGCTAGTAAGAAAGGTATAAAATTACCTTAAGTAATTAAATTAATTAATAAGTTTAATAGCTAAAAGTCTTAAAGCTATTATTATAGTTAGGTAGTATTTTAATTTATTAAACTAAAA